>CM031879.1:3912312-3939337 GCA_018697195.1 Certhia americana
TTTTTTTTTTTTTTTTTTTTTTTTTTTTTTTTTTTTTTCTGTTATTCACCTTTACCAGACTTCCAAGCATCTTTTTAACTTGTTTTACAAAGCATTGCTAAACGTGCCCAATGAGGATAATGTGTAGTAGAAATGAAAGGACTTAGATCTCTCTGTTTCCATTCCTGAAGGTGAATTCCAAGATCCCCATTATTTTTATTTATACAGTGCCTAAAGAGTACAAAATACTTTATGGAACAAATAGAAGACCTCTTGTAAAAAGCACGCATTCTTATAATCTAATTTTAGTCTCAAATCAGGCAGCATGAATGTTAAGCAGCAGGGCTTGAAGAAACACAGAAGGTGTATGAGGGGCACACTAACAGGATTGAGCAGTTATTTAGATTCATTATCTGTTCCACTTAATAGCACTGCAATATCTTGCTGGTTTAAGTTAAATTTACATTGGCCTGTGGAGAACATTTGACTGACACAAGAATGGTATTTCTTGGGTTCGCTCAAAAAATGAGCCTTTGAAAAGGAGTGGAGTTTGAATGAAGATAGAGAAAGGCACCATTGCATGTGGATTTGAGACGCTAGGGCAGTGTAAGAAGCAGCAAATGAAATCAACTTAAAATACTAAGCCTAAGCCTATTTTCTCCTCCTCACTTCATTTCCCAGCTCAGTCGAAATACCTGTGTTCCAAGTTAGAGCTTTGTTTATTTTTTGTATATCCTTTGCTGAAGTGTGGCTTTAGCCCTCAAAACCATCAGAATAATGTTATTTAAAAATTCAGTGTAAAGGACGAAACTTGTGGGAATAACTCCAGACGTAAATATACATTTTGGGATGAAGAAAAGTGTTCACACGTCAGGTTCTGGAGAAGCAAACCAGCAACTAAGTGGAGATTTGTTAACATGACAGAGAAGCTCTATCTTAGTACCTTCATTGTAGAGTGAACAAGGCATGTGTCATATTATATAATATAAAGTATTATATGTTTTATAAATAGTTAGAAGTGAACTGTTCATATACAGAATTCTTAGCACATCCTTGCCATTGGTCCCAGAAGAGCAGTAGCAAGAGACATGGATGGAGCAATGTCAGGAAACCCACACTGCTCTCCCTAAGACAGCAGAGACTCTGGTTTAATGCTCTCTTCAACATTCTCTGCCTTCCGAGCATTGCTTTTATTTATGAAATCACTGCTATTGTAGCATTTACAAAAATTGCGACTATTTGAATGTTTCTAAAAGATTTGCTATAAACTAAAAGCAAATCTTAGACAATTCTCAGTAAATTATTGAAAGAGGTTTTAAAAAGCAGCCCTAACGCATTCCCTGGTGTTCAAGGTTAACATTTTATACTTCATCTACATTATATTAAAAACATTTTTACTGGAGTCCATAAATGTTACACGTTTTAAAAAGGCAATGAGCGCAGTGGGACTAGAAATGTTGCATAAATCCAGACACAAGACCTGCAAGCAGTAATTGCTGCCTGTTTTTTCTTAATTTTTTGAGGGTGCTGACTTGAGATTGCTTTTGTGAGGTGATACCCATTTTTCTGGTTATATCTTGCCATTGGAAGCAGGCAGCCCCTAAGGTTTTCCTGAGGTCAGCAGCAGACACTCCATGAAGGAAGCAGTGTCTCATTGCAGTAATTCTCTTACTGGTGGGGAGGTTTTGCTGGTTTGGAACCACAGAGGACCTACCCCACTTTCCTATGTACATTCTCCCAGAGCATTCTGCAAGTTGTGTCCTACACAGCACTTCTACAACAGCAAAGTGCCAGCGTGGTTCTACTCATTGCCAGGCTTTAATGGAAAAGATTTTTCATCCAGACCCTTTGGAACTTTTAGATCTCCCACATTTTGTGCGGGGAACGTTTAAGGCTCTGCAAAGCTGTGATGTAAAGTGGGTGCAAATCATGGCTTTTTGCTGTAATCTAACCTTAATGAATGCCCATGGAGAAAGAAAGAGGGAAAATAAGATTAGTCTTTACCTGACACACACAAAAAAAAACAAAAAAACAACCCTAAAAACAGAGATCTTTAAGCCCTTTCTGTGTACTTTGCTTCTGAACTTTTAGATACAAATGTCACAATGGCTCACATGCTTAATTCTTCAGAACAGTCCTGGTGATATCAAAGTGATTGCACAAGTCAGCGCAATTTTAGCATGAGTATTGCTGCTTACTCATTGCTGTGAGATGAATATCCTCTGATTTGATCCCAGCATTGCCACTAAGACTATAGGCAGCTTTACTTGATCAAGAAAGAAGAATAAACACATAGCAACTCAGTTTTGTTAGCATGCTCTTGAAACATGAACTGAGAATTATAAACTGGAAGCTTAAAAGAAGGCCTTAAATTGCTCCAATACTATTTAGGGGTATGGTTATGCTTAATTGAAAGTGCTGGACAACTGCAAGTGCCACTGACTTTGGTTCAAAGGATAAATGTGCTTTTCTGAGCCAGGCTATTAATTCAAGATCTTAAAAGGTGTCTATGACATTTAGGAAATCTTCTGTGCTTGGAATTCAGGGGCCCATCTTTTAACTAGCTGTTGAAAATTTGGTTTCCTTTTTAAGCTTTTCTGTTGGGGAATACAGATGCATGTGTTCTGATGTGCTCATGGATACCAAAGGAACTGTGGCTTGTTGAAGTTGCTGACAGATTTCATTCCAGGGTTTCATGAAGCAGTAAGCAGAAGTTCCTGCAACTATAAAGTTTCATTTAACAAAAATGAAATATTATTATTCATGTCATGAGTAATTGAATCCCCAGATGTTCTCATTTTCTATCAATGGCTGGAGACAATATGACTCTAGATAGGCTGTGACAACATGAATTGATTTCTTTCTCTTTTTCCTTTTTTATTTTCTCTTTTTTTTTATTTCAAACCTGCAAAGTGACTGTGGGGTTTTGGGGTTTTTTAGCTGATTGCTTGGATCTGACACTACAGGCTGTGCAGCTGTAAAAAAGACCTTCTCATTTTCATTGAGAATAAGTAAAATAAAATATCACAGAAATAGCATTTCTCTTCTCTGGTCCTGCCCCTATTTATTTCTGCAGAGATAACAGGGATAGAGCAATTGAATTTGGAAAGAAGTCTGCAAGAAGAGATGGTTGCTGCTTACACTGAATATTCAGAACATAATAATAAAAGTAATCAGGTTACTAAAAAGCCACCTGTTACTTTTTTTTAGGTTTTCCTCTAAAGAATAGAGTTTACTTTTTTGTCTCTGAATTTATAGAAGAGATGGGAAGTCCAACTCCTTAGAAACCTTATTATATGCAAGGTAGTAATTCCTTGTTAAAGTTAAGTAGGAAAAGAAGCCATGCTCACTAACAGTTCTAACACTGCTAAAGATGAATATTTGCACGAAGGAACAAAGGTAGAAAAACTTTAAGTGCTTGTTAAGGCATGCACACACAGTGCATACAAGCAATAAGTCTGTTTTGCTGAACTGCAAAATGGCCCTGAGTAATTTCTCTAATAACAGAACAGATATTGCCCCCCTGACCCCAAAGGAGCTCTGGGCTCGGTGCTGCAGCCAGTCCTGGTATCAGCAGAAAGTTGTGCAACCAAAGCACGGGCTGCAAGCTGAGCACTGGAAAACAAAAGAAACCTGATGGTTAATTTGTAAATGTTCTGGCTGATTTAAAAATCCAGAAAATGATTAATGATGAAGGTACTTTATTTATTGATTTCCCCCCATGACCTGTTCTTCAGATGAGCTGCACTATTGTGTCCAGAGGTGTGTTTGACAACTGCCTCCTATTTCCAAAGACAGTATGCATTCTACTATGAATTGAATGTAGAGTAGCAGAAACTTTTAATTGGCATTTCTTGTTAGCTTTCTCCTATAGAAATGGTATAATGCTGATGCTTTCCCTCTGTATTATGGAGAATGCCTCTGGAAATAAGAGTTCTGTAGCTGGAGCAGGAAAAAAACCCCTGCGGAATCCCTTGGGATAATGCAGCACATGCAGAAATAGGAAAAGAAATCATATGAGAAAAGCATTCAGTTAAAGCAGCAACTTATGTCTTCTCTTTCAAAACTTGCAAGGTGAAAAAGAGAAATGTGGTTTAAAGGGGATATTGATTTGGTGGAGCTATGTGTGAACTCATGCCACAACCCCAGTACTTCTCCAGTCTCTGAACCTCTCAGAATTAATGCAGGGGTTTTAGACTGATTGCTTGAAGTCTTTCTGTAAAAAATAAGCATGTCTGATGAATGGGAAGGACTTGAGGAGATTTTAAAAAATAAATAAATTAATTAAAAGTTTCTTTAAAAAACTGAGAAAGCCTTTGTCAGCTGTACTTCCTTGTAGTGCTGTATAGTTAGAGCAAGGCAGCCAGAGACTCAACCTCATTTCTTCTGCCTTACATTTTGTCTCATGAGTGATTGACTTCCTTCAGCAGCTCCATCAGGTAATGTGACATAAATGGGAAAAAAATTTCCACCATGAATTCATCTTACTGTGCCAGGGACATAGCAGACATTTTTAGCTATTCACCCATTTGAAAAAGAATGAAAAGCTCAGGCAGATGTTGAAAGTCTGGCATGCAAGTTTGGTTGCTGTTCTCTAGGTTTTCAATTTTTTATCTGAAGTCTGTGATATTTTATTAGCTTGTGGAGTGCTGTGGAGCTTTGTTAATGGTTCTGGGTGAAGAAAACATGGGGCAGAAGCTGTTTACAACAGTGTAAGAGATTTTGTTCAGGAGAAAGCCAGTGGTTTGTCTCGTCATCTGGAATTATCTGGCATCTGCAGTGTAAAATAGGCTGGCAAAGTTGAGAAAAGCAGTCTTGGAAAGAAATATCTGAAGAAAATATTCTCAACCCCAGCCCATTCTTTTTGGAGAATAGGGAAATGCTTTCCATCCTTGTTTTCTGTGCTTTTATGGCTTTTACAACTCCTCCTATTCTACCTTTTCAAGAGATAGGAATGTCCATTTTTCTTCTGACTTTCAGCTGAAGACTTTCAGCTGTGATGCTTTCTTTGGATTAACCGAAAAATCAAAAACCATAAGACAAACCACAGATTTAAAGAATTGTGTCTAGAGTCCACAAAAACAATAAATAAGGAAATAAGGACTACCAATAAACAAGGAAAGGCCACAGATTCTCTTCCCCCTGCCCCATTTTCTGCATTCATCAAAGCTGGTCTCTTCTGACCTTCAAGAGGCTTATAGGATTTATGGTCTCTATAAATCTTATGGTGACGCATCAAGTATAAGATGAGAAAATCACACTAATATGAGAAAAAGGCACACAAGACAAAACAAAAAGCCCAAAACCTCCATCAAACCCATCTTTGGTAATATTCTGCTGTATGAGAACCTCTCAGAGTAACTAGAGACAGTTGTACACAATTTTCCTCTGTCCAGTACTGCCTGTGCAACACTCACCAGTGGGCTGCTGCTCTCAGGCATCAGTGTATCAGTCATCATTTGCTTCTCACACCAGGTTTTTTAGACTTCATTACATGTAGAAATTCTCAAAATGTGCTTTCTTAAATAAATCTGCTTCACCACCAGTCTCTTTTACCAGTGTTTCCTGATTGAAAAAAAAAAAATTAAAAGAAAAGAAAAAAGGGCTTTTATCACACATCCCATATGTGCTTTATGATGCTGAGACTTGATAACTGAGATATGATTTTATAATGAAAAATCCCCCGAGGAAGTATGCAGATGTACTGTGGAAAGATACTGACACTCTGTGCTTTATTTGTAAGGAAGGTATGAACACTTTCTCCTCTTTTTTTTAATGGCAAAGAATATTAAAATAAAAAAAAAAAATTGTGTCTCTTGTGAAACTCTTGAGGATATGTCCAAGTGGTGGATGAACTATGAACATGTTAAAATGGCACTCTGCAAAGCATTCCCCTAACATTTGGAAAAGATGACTATCATTGATGATATCACTATCTCCTTTTTTTTTCCCAGTTAAATCTGTAGCCTTTTGAATTTGAAATAAATGCTGCAGCTAGGGAAATTCAGCAAGATGCTAGTAAAGGGGGCTATTGATGGCGTGCTCCATACTGGAAAGCTGTCTGGTTATTGAATGCAAATGTGACTTAGATATGTAAATTATATGCAAGATTTCATCAGTAAGTCTTTAATATATCTAGAAACTATCTTAAAGCATTTAAATAAAATGTTAATTGAAAGTATGGAATAGTGTTAGCAAGCTCTTTCAAAGAAAGCTTCAATTCAAGGCACGTAACAAGGAAGCAAGTGTTCTGATCTAGTCAAACAGAACCTCCCATGGCAAAAACCTATAATTGTTTTAAAGTTCTCAAAAAACCTACATCCTTGTTCTCATCTCATCCCACACACTGTGATATTCCTTATGTTCCTCACTCTCCTCTCTCAAAGCTGACTTTCTTTGTAGCCTTCTCCCACTCCCAGCGTGCTGCCTTCTCTCACCTCCCACGCCTGGAGCTGCCTCCTGCTGCCCATACAACAAGCACTTTTCTACACATCCCAGCCCTTTTCCTTTCCTTGAGCTTGTCTGTGTCTCCTTCCTTGCAAAGCCATCAGGATGTCTTGCCCTGCATCAGAATCCGGAGGGTGAACTCAGGAGAGCTCGGTAGTAAGCCAAGCATTGAATTTAGCTCTGAGTGATCATCAGATGGAGCAAATGACTGATCTTCATATTTAAAAATAAAACCACGTACTTTAAAGGCTGAAGAGAGAGGGATTGAGTTAGACTGCATCCCTCTGGTGCTCATGGAAATGCTTGCACAAGCACCAAGGCAGTTGAGCTGTGTTGACTTAAACCAGCCCAGGTCAACTTCATCAGCAAAAGCTTTAAATTAGCCCTAAGAACTAAATGTGTGGGAACACAGAAGCATGAGCATCTCTTGCTGCAGCTCTGTTTTTGATTGTCACTCCTTACCTGCTCATTAAGCAGAAGGATTTTGGAAGTATTTGCTAAGTTACCTTCCTGTCTGCAGATGGTCTGCAACAGAGACAGCAGCTGTTCCAAAAAGAAGCAGTGAAGGGAGGTATTACTGCTCTTTAGCTACGTTTACAAATTTGTAACAAGACTATTATTTAAAGTGTGGGGTTTTGTGTCTGCATGCAATATGTTATTACCGAAATGTTGCTGGATTGATGGAGGGCATCAAAGGGATGTGGCACAGAGAGATTTCTCTGCTTTAGCATGGTTTCTTTCTTCCAGAGCTTGTGTGAATCTGGTAGGTTTGGGCAGAGGTTGCACAGATTGTTATAACCTGTGACTTGTGCTCCCATGACCAGGGAGCTGGGGAGAAGGGCAGCACATGACACTACTCAGCTGATGGGAGTTTGCTGAGGAAAACCTCGAGTTCAGGAAACACAGAGTTCTACACTGAAAGATAAAAAAGAAATAGAAATAAAGCGCATCTAATCCTTGTATGTTGGATGCACTCCTGATGCCAGGGGAAAATTGCCAGCTGAGAATGATTTTCAGAGTCTATTTTCACAAATGCCTGCATCCACAGACCAAAGGAACCCAGACTGCTGTGTCTTGAGGAGGCTGTTGGAGGATACTGGGATGCTCCTGCAGCAGAAACTTGGACAGGGTGTGCTGCTTTTAACATAATGCCTCCTGGCTATGACCCAAATGCACAATCCATACAGACAGGACCTTGTTCTTCAAGGTCAGGGCCCAAACCATACCTGAGGAGTGAAAACTAAGGTCTCTTCATGTTCTTCTGGTAGAAGATTCTCATTTTCACTGTATCCTTTCTGTTGTGCTTTACACAAAATGGTTGCTTTGATGTTCCTTGCTTTGCAATTTAACTATGAATGGAGGCTTCTGGCTGGGTTTTTCTAGGGGAGTTATACACTGAAAAAAAAAAAAACTAAAAAAGACGGGAAATGCATGCAATAAAAAATTTAAATATAAATTCTAAACTTTCTGGTCTGGAAGTGAAAATGCAAACAGCCTCATTTCCCTTGGAAACGTTGAGTTTCCATGTGTTTCCCCACTTGCATGATTCATAGCTGGTGTTTGTGTTATGCCTACTTGGCTTTGAAGCAAGCCAAGCTTGAGCTCCCCACCTTCTCAGGTGAAGGGATTCATCCCACAGTTCCATATTGGAGTGATATGAATCACTCCTGTCTGTTTTCACTGCTGACTCAAAGGGAACTTTTGCATCAGGGTTCCCATGGATAAGTCCATGTTGGAGACAAGTAGAGTTAAGGAAGAAAAGTTTCACTTTTGTCTTTGACATGGTTTTAGTGAAACTGGGATTACAGTTTCCATTTTCTTGAAATAATACAGTGTTATGATGAACATGACCCATTGTGTGGTAACATTTGGCAAAAATAAGGCATATGAATTGAAGGCTATGGAAAAGTGAGGATGTGTTATGTTGTTTCGAGCATTAGTTACTAATAAAATATAAAATTACCTCTTGATGTTGCTTGTATGTTAGGAAGTAGAACTAGAATAATGCGTTTAAGAATTGCACCTTGATGAACTGGTTTAATTAGAGGTCAGTAAAATGCAAATAAGAGAAAAAGAGCTGATGCAGACAGTTTGAATTTGTTTAGATTGCATATGAATACAGAAAGTTCTATGATGTAAGACTGAAGGTTTTAGTGGGGTTCACTGGAAGAGGAAGGTGAATACAGGTGAACTGTAGCTGTTCCCTTTTAAGGGAGATAGAAGAAAATATCATCATTCTCTTTAAAGCAAAAATTCTGGTATTCGCAAGGCTGTTCCCTCAAATAATGTAGCCAACAACTTCTCCGAGTAAGATTTCCAGTCTTCCAGTCTGCTGTCATTCCTCTAACCTTTGAATACACCTGTGTAATCAAATCAGAAAGTAAAGGTCTATCATTTACTTCTCTTAATACCCTTGGACAGATTGCTGTCTCATTAGAAAGACTCGACAAAGTAATTCAAGAACTGTAAGGCGTTAATAAGACGCTGTCTTTAAAAATGGATTGGCTGAGTAGGAAGTCTGGCAGGTCCCTAGGATGAATATCTGGCCACAGGCTGGAATTATTTCTCTGCTAATCTCCTTGGTGTATTCAGAGGATCTATTTGCATCTTGTGAAGTGGGAGGTTTGGAGGCTGCTGACCCATGAAAGTCTCCCATCTGTGGATCCAGTCTGCAGCGATGCCAGGCACTGGCTGAAGATTGACTGTTTTCTGCAGCTCCAATCCACGGGCCAGGGCAGCACCTCTGATCAGAGGCTCATTCAGAATATGTCCAAGCCTGAACTTTATTTAGTTTTCATTAGGGTGATGTATATGATTAATGAAGCTTTGTTTGCTCTGCTGAAGTGAGCTGTCAGAGCTTAGCACTGTAATTTTTATTTTTTTTCTATGCAGATTTGGTAGAGGTGTCATTGGATTTTGGAAAGAGAATGGCAAAAAGAGAGCTGAGAAAATCAGAAACCCTGCACCTTACTGAGAAATGACTGGGCACAGCTCTTTAAAACACAGGGTTTGCGGTTGCACAAAATTGATCTGGAAAAGATGCAAATTCCATATGGACTAAATTCAGATTTAGATTTAAAATGCTACTCACATGGGCACCAGCTAATATACCAGCCAAATTCACTCCATTATTAAGTTAAGAGGCTACGAGGTGACCCTCATGAAATGTATTAACATAATGTCAATAATGAGTCTTTTTATAGGAAGGTGTTGAGGAAATGCAAGCAGAGTTTGTAACATGGTACCACGCTTCCAGCCTGGCTCGATTCTCAGTTCACAAAGCTTTATGTCATGGATCCATCTGTTCCCAGGAGATGGGTGTGAGTTGATGCCATTTTCATGGGCTACTTTGTTTCTAGCTTGAAGCTTTCTGAATTCTCTGGAAGCTGCCTGAGACTTGGTATTTGTTGCCTGGGGCTCGCTGTTGCCAAGGCACTCAGCATGGAGCAGAGATTGCCTTCACAGGCTGGGTGGGACCTTTACTTAACTCTATCAAGGCTCATTAAAGCTTCAAATCTCTGAATGCACTTTAAAAAATGAGTGACAGGAACTTCTGGGAAAGTTTTGTTGAAAATCCTGGCATAACTGAGTAATTATAATATAGCAGTACTTCATGTGCAACTTGATTGTCGCAGCCTGTGTCAAGAGAACACATAATTTCTGAAGGATAAGACCATATGTTCCAAAAAGAGCTTTCAGAATGTGAGATACTTGTTTTGGAAGTTATTTTTTTGCTCTTCATTAAAAAAAAAAAAAAAAAAAAAAAGTCTTGTGAAATGAGATTAAAAAAATCCCCCACACTTAATTAAACTGATCCTTCAAGAAGAAGTCCCAAACCTGTTGGATAAGCATGTTCTGAAGTTACTGATTTACTTCTGAGTGTATCTGAAATAAAATGTTGCAAAAATAGTAAAAAGGACACAGTTATCCTAAATATGAGGATGCTTTCCCACTTATACAGTCTAATGCACCAGTTGAGCACCTCTTGGCATATAATGACAATCACCTTGCTGGGGATAATTGGCCCCTGAAACAAGGTATGAACAGGAGAGTCCACCAAATGTCCAGACAGATTTGTGTGTAGCAACTGGAAATGTTACATGCTGTGGTTTACATCAGCATCGAATATAAATGTAGGT
This sequence comes from Certhia americana, assembly GCA_018697195.1. Classification (NCBI taxonomy): domain Eukaryota; kingdom Metazoa; phylum Chordata; class Aves; order Passeriformes; family Certhiidae; genus Certhia; species Certhia americana. The sequence continues at coordinate 3,922,878 of CM031879.1, forward strand.
GACTTCAGTGTCTTCCACTTTAAGCTGTATCTAAATCATCTGTACTGTCCTGAAAAATTTTTTCTTTGTGAATACAATTGGGAAAGGTGATTGGGCATCGCTGGTGTTTAAAGTCAGAACTGAACTTGAGCTGACATTTCTGAGGATGTAAGTCTTACACAGAATTCTGCCCCAGCAGGATGGAATAATATTGACTAACAAGATTTTAGCCTGCTTTTGGAGACCCTGAATATACTGTGCTTGTATTTTTAGCATGAAGATTTTATTTTCATTGCTATATTATAATAGTGGGATGGTGAAAACTTTACAAGAGTCAGGTTGGTGGTTTGGGATATTTTTTTCCCAGTAAGGGACAAGCACACAGGGAAATGTGATTTTTGTCCCAAGAGACTGTAATATGTAATATAGTTACAAGTACATCTTGATTGGGTAATTAAGACTGTCCATGTAAGATTTCCAAATAGATTTTTTTCTGTATTTTATATTGAAGAAATGGCCAAAATTTGCTTGCCTTGCCTGGGAGAACTTTTATTTACATAGATGCTTAAAAATGGGATAAAATCACTCTTGTAGATATTTTCTTGTCCTAGCTGTGAGACAGTCAGGTCATCGTAGCTTGGGAGGCTCAACCTCTTCATTTTACTGTTAACTTTCTTTAAACTAGGACAGCATGTTGTAAAGTCTACCTGTAAATTTGTCCACTTTAAACACTTGGAATTTTCTAAATGTTTTATCTATGTTTAATTTAACCTTTTTTTATTAACATTGCCTATTTCAAATACTGTCTCATCTCTAGCTTGTTAGTGAATACTTATTAAATAGACCTGCTGGAAGGGGTCAGTGTAGATTTGGCATTGTTTTGGGCTTGAAATATTTGCTGACCCATGGTTCTCAGGGAGTATCGATTGAGACATTCCATAAATCTGAACACCATGTTGCACCTGCATGTTGGATACCAGTTCTGCTGATGTCCTTATCTGGAATGGCTGTTCAGTGCTTCTTTTATGGTCATTAAAGAAAAAATGGCACTTTCCCAAAACTTTTTCCACGGAAAATATTTAAAATAGGTTGTATGGACCGTGTGGATTTCTTGCACAATGGGGAAAAGGTCTAAAGTTATATAAAACCAGCTTTCCCCTTGACTCTTATGGGAAGGAAAAAAAAATTATTCCTTAAACCCTTTCCATTATGCTATCTCACAGAATAATATCTAATAGACTGATACATGCTAAAAAATCATTCATTTTCCATGATCTGTCAAGTTAAGTAGACAGATTCTGCCTTTGTTCATTTTATGTTCCAAATCCCAATGATTTGGCTGGCTGGGTTTTGGCTGGGCAACTTGCAGTGTCTGCAGGAAACCATCTTGTCTGTAAAGGCTGCACTGCCTGGTGTTAAGAACAAACAAGTTCTGCTGAGCAGAGCCTCATCAGGCAGATCCCTGGTAAATGCTGATGGGTAAGCAGCAAGAGGCATTCCAGAAGTGATGTGAGCTGCCTCTGCTTAAACAAAATACCCACCTTTTTCCTAGTCTTAGCTTGTCCCAGTCCTCATTTCCTAATCTACTCAAACCACAAGAGAACTGTTTAGCTAATGAATGATTGAAAAGTATGAACACCAAATTCAATAAGTCAAAAAGAAAACAAACATAAAACCCCACAGAGATAACAAAATGTATTCTTAAATGCATCATTCAATTACTCACTCTTTGCTTCCCATTACGCTCTCCTTTGTCAGTACATTGTGTATCTAAATGGCAATCTCTTTGTGACGAGGAATTTCTCTTCATGTCTTTACCTGCTGGTGCAGAACACTTTGCAAATATCAAACAATAAAAAAAATTGATTGCAAGCAATGTAGAACTTGCATGATGGCTAGTGAAGCTTCTCAGGATTTTCCCTAAGTACTGATGCAGCCACCAAAGTCTGCAGATTTGAGCTGCTCTGTTCTTTATGAACAAGGCAGTTACAGGTAACTGCTGTTAAAGGACTTTAGTTCCTTAAGTCTCCAAGGGAGATACAAGCCACAGAAGGATTGTGATTGATACAGCATTATTCTTTGGTTTTTCTTATGGAGGATAAGTCAGTCCGGAATCACGTTGCTATTATTTGCTGAAAATTGTTTGTCACCCAGGCTGTGTTTTATATCAGATTTTCCATCCAAGATTTTCTTTCTTGAAAGTTCCTTGAAAGTTGATTCATCAACTTGGCACATCAAACAGAGCAAACCCCCCTCAGAAGGGAGGCTGGAACTAGATGATTTTAGGTTCCTTCCAACCCAAGGCATTCTATGTTTCTTTTCAGCTCAAAGACCATCCTCATTTTTAACTACAGAAGTTCCCTTGCCTCAGAGAATGGAGCCATCTCCTTTGTCTTGCACTGTTCTTAGGAGGTCTTTTTTAACTGCCTGTAATGCAAATAATTCAAAGGCAGAGCTAACATTTGCATTATTAGACTGCATGGCATCAATGCTTCTTTGGATCTCAAAATCCTCATTTTCAGCATACTAGCATCTGAAAATGATTGTATGATCCTCTAGAGATTTTGCTTGGATATTGCAAGCAGATGTTAGAAAAAAAATGAAAATGGATAGTGGTATTGATGAGTCCTATCATAAAAAGATAAAATAAAAATGTCATTACCTTTGGATTGCTGTGTAGCTTAAGATGATGAAATGCTGCAGTTATTATGGAAGAAATGGTCTTTTTGCATCCTCCAGCTATAGTCTATTGCACAAGATTAACACTGTGAGTCTTTGCTAATTAGTTTTTATGGTCAAACAATTTTCATGAAGTTGGCTTCAAAGAAATCAAAATTAAACTGTTTATAGCTCTGAAAGGTAGAATTATGGAATATGAATGCATAGATAATCTTTACAAGCTAGAGGAAAATGATCATTGAGCAACTAAAGCTATAAAAAAGACCCAGCAATATCTCAGGTATTACAATATAGTCTGTTTGGGTAAGTGATGACGCTAGGATTTTGGAAATGCAGTTAAAGCAAGATGGGGGATACACAGGCTTATCATTTGTCAGCATGCTCTGATGGAAAACTTCACTCTTTACTCATATTTGTAAAATTAAAATCTATCAGAATATGATGTGGTGGACTGAACTTTTCCCATCAGAAGAACAGCCACAAATCAAAACGCATCATTGTGGTTTTGCTCCTTAGTTCCTTTCCACATTGTTTTGTAAGCTCGCTATACCTTCAAAATAAGCCATGTACTGGCTTCATCCCACAGCATTACTTCACCTTCTATTTGAAAGTGCAATGACAAAAGCAGAATGTGGTGTTGCTTTTCCAAGTCAAACCACCTTAATTTACCTGTGTGTTTGTGCAGATAAACTTTACTAAACTGTGGCCCAGTAAATATCCTCTCTCCAGTGAGCCTGTAGCAATTACATTTCACAGACGGAAAGGGAAGCACTGGATTTAGTACAGTTTTCAAAGCAACTTGTGTTTATAGCAGAAAAACATTTAAGCATTTAGGGGCTCGTATCCCAGTCACTACCAATAAATTTCTGGCTCCCAGAAGATTTAGCAACTTAAGTACTTCTAAAAAATCTATCTTTTGTTCACAGGCACTCATAGCTGAATCAAAAGCATTTAATTCTTTTACAGAAGAAAAGGGAGGTCTTAACTTTATCGGGGGCTACATTTTGAAGTCAAGACCATCGTTTATAGTGGATAATGGAGATAAAAGCATACAAATCCAAAAGAACTTGATGTCTTAACTGTTTCATGAATTAGCTTTGCCCCATTTCTATATCACTTATCCCTTGGACAAATGAAATCATTACCTCAGAAAGCTGTGAAACGTAAGAGATATGCACAATGGAAGTTCTCATAGGCTGGCTTTGTTCAGGATGGTTTCATGGGGACATGTTATTTTTCTACTTGTACAGTGGAGTTCTACAAAAAAGAGAGTTCTGACAAGGTTTACATATCTGAGGTTCCTCATGCACTGGTTTCTTTGGTCCCATCACTAATGTTTGCATAATTAAATAATGGAAAGAAGTTGAGGATCATTCTTCCTTAGTCAAGATTATTCCAGCTCTAATAACCTGCAAAAATTTAGTGTTGTCCTAAAGTGGTATAGGACAACCATGAGATCCTTTCAATGGAATCTTGTCCTCTTGTGCCAGGATTTGGGGGGGGGGGTTTGTTGCTTTGGGGCTTTTGCTTAGTCTTACAAATTCCCAGTAACATTGTTAAGAAAATGACACCCATATAATAGCAGAATCTTACCCCTTCAGAGACACATCCAACCAAAGGCATTCCAGATAACCAATTCTATAGGTTTTTCATGGTTTTGAAGTCTTATCAGCTCCATTTCAAAACAAGTGTATTCTCTCTCAGGCAATCTACACTTCTTGAGATATTCACCCTGGGGTTTTTTTAGATTGATGACATAGGCCAAATAAATGTAAAACTTGATTTTGAGATGCATCCCTTCAACCCTTATGTTCAAAGCCAGGTTGGATGGGTGTTTAACAGCATGGTCTACTGCAAGGTGTCCCTGCCTTTGGAAGGGAATGTCCCTTGCCATGGAAGGGGATGAAACAAGATGGTCTTTAAGGTCCCTTCTAAACCCAAAATTTTCTGTGATTCTATGATCCCAAAAATAGTCCAATTACTGTCCTTTTCTATTTAGGACAGCACTATCCAATAATAAATTCATATATTACTACACCAGATTAAAGGATGTGAAGCCTTGGAAATGCAACAATAGGTTAAATTATGGAGTGGCCCAGATACACTCCATTAATTTAAAAAAAACCAAAGAAACCATATTTCAAGTGTTGGGAAAAGTTTCTTTAGTTGTTGTAAAATTGTTCAACAGACTCAATACAAGAAAAGGACCTGGCACCATTAAATCATTAAGAGAATACACTTCTTATTTGCAAGTTACGATTAATTTTTTCTGAAGCTTAAATGCAATAAACCCCTGTTGTGTGGCAGAGACTGTGACATTCTGTTACAGGTTAATTTCTTTCCCTGTAAATTAGAAAATACTGTGACTTGCAAAACAGGGGAGAGAAGAGGGAAATATGCCAGCAGCTGTGCTTAGACTTTTTTGCCTTGTGGCTTCTTCTTTCATTTTCTAGTCTGCTGCACTTCTTCTTTCAGTGATTTGGATGCTAGATGCCAATTTGAATTTCCAGTGCATTAAGCGTCCTACAACACCAGCGAATTTAAAAGAGAATTAAGGATATACAGGGCATTTTAAAAAAAAAGAAGATATATTTTTCAACAGTCCTTTCTGTCTTTTTACCTCTCTGTGATCACAGTGATAACAGAATCCAGTAAACCATTGCCACAAAGAGCCAGTCACACATTTGTTTTTCAAAGGTGTGTTTATAGCGGGAACTAGAAGGGGCTGGCTCGTCGCTTGCAATCTGTGGAGGGCTCTTTTACAGATCAACAGACTATAAGATTGTTTTCCTGGATATGAGTCACTGATGGACCCATACAGGCTAGTAAGAGTCATGTAAGAGTCTTTTATCCTGTCTCAGCAGGGACATCTTCCCCGTGGGCTTCACGAGAGAGTGTTTTCCTAGAAGCGGATTTAACGGGGGGAGAGAGGGGATGGGAAGAAGATTAATGTTTCTGCCAGTTCCCGCAAGTTCACAGAAAATATTGGCTAGAGCAGGAGTGGCCCAACTCCGTCATGCTCCAGCCTTTTCTGTGTACTTAGAGTGGCGTGTTTTTAATCAAATGTGAAATATAGCTTTAGCAGGTCAAATGGATTAGCCTTCCTTGTAAGTAACTCTGCCTGCTTTAGTCGAGTGCAACTTTCTTTCTTTTTTTTTTTTTTTTTAAATGTTTCACACTTAAGGTTGTTGTTTTTAACTTCATCAGTTTATTAGGTCTTTGGAGTTTTGATTGTAAAAGGTGGGAACAATATAATAACTGTATCCAATCGAACTTCCAAATACATACATTGAAGATAGCAAGGTAAGAAACTCCTGAGCTGATCTGTCATAAAAGTTTGGAAGTTTGGAAGCCCCTGAGACAAACAGGGGGTTCTGCTCCTTTTTTAAATACCATATTGGATTCTAAATTTTTTAGAATTTTTTAAACTGATTCTAAATATTTAAGTTATCCTTGCTTTGGGATTTCAAATCTGCCTGTGTTTAGGAAGTGAATATTCTCGTACTCAAAAACTAGGAAATCTGTTCATGGCAATGTACATAACTGCTTTCCCTCCTCTGATGCTGGTTGTTATTTATCAGAATCTCATCAGTCTCCTGTTCTTATACAGTGCTGAAGTTATCAAAGATAACAGGGGGATTTTCAGCTACCTTATTTCAGGGCCTTGGAATCAGCTGAGCCTCTAATAAAGTTAGGCTGTTCCTATCAAACCATCCCTTATCAGTAATGCACTTTGAAAGCTGTTCTATCTGGTTAAATCCAAGTGTAATAATAGACCTCGTACCTGTCACATCCTCAGGCTGCTCTAAAGTGTTGTTGCTCCACTAAAATAAATAGTTCAGGTGCCAAGAAATCCAAGTAAATGTTAGAGATAATTTTAAAAATAATTTGATTTTCAGAGTTACTGAAGGTTTGGGGGGTTTTTAAATTTATTAATCACTACCATACTTCAGTGTTAGATATGGTATGAAATGGCTGTCAATTTTTCCTGATACTCAGACTTGTATGTATGTGTGTTATTTGTACTTAACTTTTACATTTCTGACCTGTGGTTCAATGTGTCATTCAGACAAGTTTCTAGGAGCTTGTTCATTTTACTAAGTGTGATTATAAAAAAAATCTCAAATCTTTTAAAGCTGTCTTTACAGAAATCCATGGAATTAGAAGACCAAAGAGGGACAAAAGTGAAAATATATCCAAAGATCTGTGGGCTGAAAGAGGTCTCCTGTCACAAGGTCCTGTTTCCATAGAGGTAGACAGGAAATTTTAACATTCTGTTTACTATGAACCAATAATGAACTCTCTGAAGACCCTATCTCAGCTGGCTCCCTGTCATGCCAAAATTTGTCCTTCTATGCTGCAACAGTCAGCAATGTGACAGCAGACTGTAAAAACTCCAGCAGTCCTGACATTCTGCAAAACTTTCAGGCCATGGAGAACAGTGTAACATGGTAGCTTGGCCTTTCACCATTGGATTAAAAATTCTTTCATCTCCGTGATGATCATCTACTAGTAATTGCAATGTGACAAAATTCATTTCTTACCATAAATAAAGTTATGTATTTTCTTAAAGGGGTTAAAAAAATAGCATACCCCAGTAGTACTGCAAAAGATGTTGGAACCAGATTCTCTGTTTCGTATTCCCAGCTCCTCACACATTCCAGTCACGTATCTTATCTATTCCTCTGCCTGTCTGTCCATTAAGTAGGAATAAAATTCAAAGGATGCCTGGTGTCTTCTGCACTTTTTTAATTTGACTGTTGGTTCAAGGCCATGTTTCAGCAAAGCATGTCAGCATTTGTTTAAGTCTCACTGCCTTTAGAGATGAGCGCAGTGTTTTGAGAAACTGAGGCCTCTGAAGCTATGTGAAAACAGTGCATCCTCAGTATAAATAATATCTCTTGCTTTATCTGATTAGTGATGGGCCATGCTTGCTTTTTTTCCCCTGTTTTTTTACAGCAACTGCCTTCATTTATCACCATCCAGGGACCTATTTGGGTAGTCAGTGGACAGAAAACACGGCATGAATCTGTTGGAAAAATAATTTGGCTCATGTAGTTCTTCTAAATATAACTCCCTGATCAAAGCACGGAGTGTCTTTTATAAGTCCTATCCAAAACAGATATTAGATGAAGAATATACTGAAGCCTTCAGACTTTTGACTGTGCCTTTTCAAAGGCATGCCATCCTGAACGTATCATCATGTGATGCTGTTTGAACTGAGCAAACATTTTTCCTTCAACTTCTTTCTCTTGCATTATACAGCTCTAAAAAACCCAAACCAAAATAAAGGCCTCTTCAATTAAAATACCGTGGATTTTTGAAGGCTGCTGGAGAAGAGCCATTGTAATGCCATGCCGTAGAACCAATTTTTTTATTTGTAGCAACTTATGGACATAAATAAACATAAACTGTTTCAGGGTTTTGTGGTAGGTTCATAAACATGAGAGTCCTTGCAGCTGAAATGGAATCCTTCTGAAATGACAGTTAATAAAAGCTATTTTTGATTTAGCTACTAACCAGTTTGTACTGTAACAAGTGTCTTTCAGGTGACTCTTACTGTCTTGGGCAGAGATACAGGTGTAGGGATATGACTAAACCCTGATGAATCTTTACCAATTACTGAGCATTGAAACTTCATTGAAATGCTTTTCCAATGCTGTGGTTTTCTAAAACAAAATTATTAGCTGCTCTGGGCGTGCAATCACAGGAGAGAAGGACGTGCAGAGGCACGAGGCTTTCCTACAAGAGCACCAGGAGAGAAAGCTGTTGTTCTTGTAAAACTGCCACAAACAGTGCTAATTAATATACTGATTTTACAAGTGATGTAGGGGACTTACGTAGACAGAATTAATTATTAAGATCTCTTTCTTCAAAACACTGTTTCTAAGCTGCTTTGCATGATTATAATGTGAACCTGCCCTACAAAGAAGTTGCATATCTAAGATCACATCCAGACAACAGTCATGTCCTTTATTAACAGTTTGAAGATGAATATATGCACACACCTGGTAAAATTAGGGAGCCTGGTTTGGAGAGATGCTGTCGAGATCAAAGCCTGGGGAGCGCAACACAGTGAGTGAAGTCAACACGCTTCAGGGGGAAAGGAAGACTTTACCAAGGCAGTGACAATCCCTGTGACTGCTCCCTCTCTTTCTAGTTTTTAAAGCATAAAGTTTTTTGATGGCTCTGTAAACTTTACCATGTCATTTTCATCAGAATGCAGAGAGGGATGTAGTAAACAAATCCTCCTCTGATTATGTTGGAATTGCACTCTCTTGGTGCTGAATTTACTCTTGAACTACCTGCAATAATCTGCAGAAGCTATTCTATAGTGAGCTGGGTTTGGTTTTGGTTTGGGTTGGGTTGCTTATTTTGTTTTGGATGAGGTTTTTTGGTGAGTTTTTGGTTTTGGCTTTTTGGGTTGTTTGGTTTGGTTTGGGGTTTTTTCAGATTTTTTTTTGCAGCCATCTAATTGGGGTTCATGCTTCAGGGACCTCTTTTTAGAATTACAGCAAAAATCAGACCTTGCAGCAGAGAAGGGTTTGCAACAGACCAAAGGCCAGATTGTTATCTCTAATCAGCTGGTTTTATTCTTAGCCCTGTATAGTGATGTTCCTCATGTGGAGCACATATAAAAATGAGATATTGATGACTTTCAGACTCCAAAACCCTTTTGCTTGTCTAGAATGAAATTATATAACTGGCAGTAAGTGATACAAGAATGAGATTAATATAGGCTGCTCTGCTCCTCACTGCTACAGGTAGGAATGAGAAGATCTAGGGAATGACTGTTGAAAGTATTAAGCAATTAAGGTGGGTAATAAAAAGTGGAGACTGACTGAGTTGGGTTTTTTTAACTTCATGATAATTTGAAGAAATGAGTAGCTGCATTATATAAACCATCAGATGTGACAATGCATTACATATATAATTCTTATTTCGCTTAAGAGCAGCTGCAAAAGATCTAATGCTCCTTCTCAATTTGATTATAAGCAAATGGAGAATATTTAATGATTTAAGTCTCTTTACAGCCTAAATGTTTACATCCTTCTAACTTAATAAAATTAAAAATAGAGTTTCTGCAATTTGAAAGCAATTTAGTGTACAAAATGACAATAGTGTACAAGTAGAGGTTCAGCTTCCACTGATAGGATCATGTCTCTGTAGTGACTGGTTTTGGGGCAGAATCTGTTCACAGTTTTACATCTCTATAAATTGACAGTGACTTCATTAGTGTCACTATACCTAATCGGTGTAATTCAAGTAAGAACTGAGACCCTGGAGGTTGAAAAGCACAATGTCAAATTGCAATAACTGTGAAGCCAATCACTGTATAATTTCCCTTAGGTTTCATGGGTACTGAAGTATCTGGATACCTGGATAAACTTTGAATAGTTGGGGGAATATAAATTCTGGGGTTGAGTTGATTTGCTGTCACTTCATGCCCTAATACAAAGTCCTTCTCCACCTCTCTTACAATCCCCTTTTCAGTACTGGAAGGTGCTATAAGGTCTCCCTAGAGCCTTCTCCTTTCCAGACTCAAGAACTCAAGTTCTCTCAGCCTTTCTTCACAGGGTAGGTGCTCCAGCATTGTGATCATCTTCATGGCCTTCTCTGGGCTTGTCGTTTTTTGGGAACATGAGATGTGTCCTTCTTCTGGGGCCCAGACCCTGCCAGAGTAGAGGGGTAGGATCAGTTCCCATGACTTGCTGGACACATTTCTCTTGATTCAGCCCAGGATAAATTTGTCTTTCTGGGATGTGAGTGTATCTTGCTGGGTCATGTTGAGCTTTGTGTCCCACAACACCCCCAAGTTCTTCTCCCCAGGGCTGGTCTCAATCCATACTCTGCCCAGCCTGTACTTATGCTTCGGATTGCCCCAACCCAGGTGCAATTTGCCTTGTTGAACTTCATGAGGCTGGCACAGCTACATCCCTCAGGCCTGTCCAGGTCCCTCTGGGTGAGATCCCTTCTCTCCAGGATGTTGACTGCACCACACAAACTTCCTGAGGTTGCACTCAATCCACTGTCTGTGTTGCCAACAAAAATGTTAAAGTGTGTCCACTGATGCATGATAGCCCATTCACTACAGAATAAACCACACCAGGGGAAAAAGACTTTCCTCCTTTCTTGAAAGTATAGTATTAAAACATATTGAACTTAAGTCCATTGAATTTCATTGTGAAAGAATCACTTCAGAAGTTACTTAAACTGACATTAACAGTGTGCTGGGAAATGAAGCAACAGAACAAAATTCTGATCATATTTATACTGACATAATTAAGGAAGATTGTAGGCTCTTTGGTCTTTAAGGTGATCCTTGTGCATGAGGAGGGACAATGGGGGCTACAATAATAAAACTAATATACCAAAAAAAATCACTGACACTGCTATAAAGCTGCTTTATGGGTAACACTAAAGCTGCTCAACACATAAAGCATCCATAACACATTTTTCTCAGGAGTCTGTTCACATAATACGCACACGAGTGTGGGAATGAGAAGGGTGATTATCTTCTACATTAAAGTCTTTTTTATGTCTCTCTGGAATATAAGGCAGCTGTAGGAAAGAATTTACACCTATATTCAGCTCCCTGCACATGATGTCTGGAACATAGAGGTGATATGTGTGTGAGTGAGTGGGAACAATGCCTATATATATTTCAGTGCCAAACAGGGTTTTCTCCTTTGCAATGCTCACAGGGAAACTTCAGTGCAGGACTTTGCTTAAGCACAAGACTTTGACAGGCCCCCAGATTTTGCTGGTGCCCTTTCTAGGAGTGAGTTTATTCAAGACAACATGAAATAAAATCTGCAAACCTTGTCCTTACTGCAGACAAAGGGGTGATGGTGGCCTCCCTTACTCTGCAACAGGAATCCGGTGTGTTGAGCTACCAGCTGCTCCTGTCATAGGTAAATCTGAGGATGCTGTGGGGGAAGGATTTGGATTTTAGGCCAGACAATGTGGATGAGGCAGAATGTCTGCTGTGAGCACTTGTGTGCACTGTGTAGGGCAGCTGGTGTCACTGCTCCAGGTTTGCTTTGGTGCCCCTTGGGGCTCTATGGAAAATCCCAACTATTATACTGCAAAAAAATAGATCAGTCTGTGTCTGCAGCTCTTATATGCAGAGCAGCACTTTTAGCCAGGTCATCCTTAACTTCTCTAGCACTGGTAAAGCTGCTATTTCTCCTCTTCCAGAACATCAAAAAAAACCAAAAAAACCCCAAAAACAAAAAAAGTGTGTCAACTGTGCACACAGCTCCTGTGAAACTTTTGAAATGCACAATATTTCAGAAGTATCCACTAATTAGAGCTGCCCAATTGCAGCCCTGATTTTTCAGATCTTCTGAGGGATTGATGCTTTCATTGATCTTTAAGAGGAGTGGACAGACAGAACATCTGAAAATCTGTGAGACAGGCAGATGAATGTTGATGCACCAGAGGGAGAGTGTGGAAAGACAATGCTTTATTTGATATTACTAATTGTTTTGTTTGGGCAATTAAGTATTTTTTTAAGCAAGTTCCTGATTTGGTGAGAGATAAAAGCAGATTAAGGGTGACCTACTGAAACTTGTTTCTAGTCCTATCTCCTTATTTTGAAATTAGAATTTGTTCCAGAGCAAAACACACAGACATACTTGGTGGTATGGAAACTATCAATTATCTGTATATACAGAGAAATGCCTTTCTGTAAGATGTCATCTTCTTATGTGACAGTCTTCGAAATATATTCTTTTGATTGTTTTAATTATTTGGTGATAGTTTTTAAAATAACAGTGTAAAGGAAAATAAATAGATTGTGTCAGAAAACAATTGGAAATATTTGTTTATTCTTTTATTTTCCCAAAGTATATTCAAAACCAATTTTTTTGGCCATTTTAAAATACTGCAGCTGGTTTGGTCAAGAGGAGTATAGCCCCCTTTCAAGAACTGTTTGATACCATTATGAAATATTGATTTTAGTGCCTTTTTGTTAAAATAGTAGTAATAATACTAATAGTGTTGTTTGCTTCATTTTCTCCCCTGGCTGAGGAGCAATTACTCTGAAGTTAGGTGGTAGACACAGACTCCAGCAAGAATTTGTGTTACTGTGATTATCAGACACACAGACGCTTTATGGAATGACCTTAAGAACACTCTGTAGTATTTTGGGCACCTTTAATCCAGACTTTTTCTGCACCAAATATCTACTTGAAATTCAACCTGACATACCTCCAAAGACATACCTCCCTACCTTTGTTTGGGACTTAATTTTCCAAACAAAACAAAAATCAATGAAAAAAAATTAGACCTTACAAACTATTCACTTTAAAGAAAGGATGGGGCTTCCAAAATAATTAAATCAGTTTATAAAACACACAAAAAGAAAAACAAAGACCTAGGATGCCAAAAATTTTGGATGTGTTTTTAGGCACATGAAAGGATTTTATAAAGGGTGAATCCAGGCTGCTGTAACTCCTTCCACAAGGCTGATCCTTGGCCATCCTGAAATCCACAGCCAGTCACCAGCTCCATCTCTGTGGCTTTGTAGATGATCTTTCTCTGTAGCTGCAGCTCTCAATACAAAAAAGGAGAAGCAGAAAAGGACATATAAAAAGAAGAAAAAAAAAGAAAAAAAAAAGAGAGGAAGAGAACAGGGCTCTTAACAGTACAGCTTGATTTGATGTTTTGCCTGAATCTTCACAAGTGTAAATATTTGACTGCATTTTTGGTGCTTTTTTTATTCCCCTTCAGGTAGAGTATTTGTTTACACAGCATAACATTTCCTCCTTCCTCTCTTCTGTTCTTTCACTTCACGAGTGAAAATCTGCAGCTTTTTTGGCAAGGGTTTAAAAATAATAGCAGTAGTGAGTGTGAACGCTGCTTTGTCTTGAAATTGTATAAATCACTCTCCTTTTACTAAAGCCTTCCATAGGAAAGAACATTTGAACTTTAACCCATCCTTTGCAGACTAATGCCAGCAAGAGCCCAAATGGGCCTGGAAAGCTTGGTTAACAGAAATATCAGATTTTTTAATGTGAACATCCAAGTTTCAAATCCTTGCTCAGGTGAGACCTTCTTTACAAAGAGGAGGGCAATTTGGCAGCTAATGCTGGAATTCTTGCTTGACTACTGTCTACTTCATTAATCTTAATGAATGCTGGGAGCATATATACCAAGAATATTGTCCTCTTTTACATGAGAAAAATAGCACAGAGTCCTGTTCCTAAGGGAAAAAAAAAAAGAAAAAAAAAAGGTATGCCCCTTCTCTAGGAATCACATTCATTATTTAATCTTTCATCCAGCCACCATTGCCTCCAGCATATGTTGCCTCTACCAGGTGCATTTGGTAGAAGAGTTCAGGCTCAGGGGAGTTTACCTCCTCTGTGGAGGTTTATCTTGTTTTTTAGCAGGCAGCAACAAACAACTACATGTATGTTCTTTCAGATGTGTAGATGTAGAGATATTTGGTTATAAAACTTATCTGGTTCTATATAAATGATGGTTGATTTTAAATGCCGTAAAAGAAAAACAAAAAACAAACAAAAAAACACACAAAACCAAAAAAACACCACAACAACAACAACAAAAAAAAAAAAAAAACAACCTCAATTTAACCTTAAAAATCCATAAACTAAAGTATGTGTTTTCATTTGGAAGGTTCATACCCCTTTTCTGGGATCTTGAACAACAGAATACTCACAAAGATTTAACACTGAAACATCTCTGACATTAAAAATCTCCCTCTTTCTAGTGATTTTACTGAAGTGAAGTATATAGCTGTAAGATTTAGGAGTAGCTTAATTTAAGAATACTGAAACCTGATGATCGAGTGAAACAGCTTTTCCTAATGAGTACCTTGCTCCCAAGGTACAGAAGATGACTTGCAATTTTTTTTCTTAATGAAAATGGAATAGGAGGAATTAGGTTTCACAGGCCAGTTTCAGAACTGCTAATGCAAGAAGCAAATCAGTAATGAAAGTACAATTTTTTTTTTGTCATGTAAAGAAAGTTGCTGAACCTGTAATGACTGACTGACAAGGGCCGATTTTCACATTACTAACAATTTTCTCTGTGTGTTTTATTATGAAATTATTGGACACTTAGATACCTTAATAAAATTATCAGGTTGGAAAGATCAGCATGGGATAGTGTGGAAGATGTCATGCTGTCATCTGTGCCAGTTCCATTTGAAAAGGTTCAATCTTATTTATTTTGACTCATGAGTTAGGATAGAACATATTTTCAAGAAGAACATGCAAGCACCTCACAATTAGTTGTTTATACCCATAGCTTCTCCAGGACTGAAGGTCAGCTAGGTCGATGATTTTTTTTGTCTCAAATTGGTCATATTGCTTGACCTGTGGGACAAAATATTATCCAAGACCATAATATTCTTTTAAATCACGCAAGACAGGAAAAAACCCACTCATTTGCCTGGAAGCAGATAGAAAATTGTAGTAGAGCAATTGAAATAAGTGGAAATTATTTGGGGATGGACTTTGTGGCACCCAAAAATATTTCCTTGATGAGTTCCTAAACTCTAGACATTCTGAATGCTGTCAGGAACTTTTAAGCTATATTTAGCTTTGCATCCATAAGGTCAACTATCTATGAAATGCTGTTCTCTGTCTGTGGAGAAGAAAATCCTTGAAAACTAGATCCAATGTCTCCTTGGGTTTTCATACTGAAGTAATCCTCTGGGAATTTCATTATCCCTTCAGTTCAGCTGTTTTGGTCTTTGGGAATGATTTCATACCATTTGAAGTAATGAATCCAACTTCTGTGACACTGACATACTCAGTACTGCATGATTTTATGTAAGTGCTTCCTGGGAAGTAGTATGCAGCTAGACTGAAATATGGACAGTGTGGGTTCCCATTAGCTGAAATACCTAAAGAAATGGTTATATTTAGAATTTTGTTCACTTATGCTTAATAGAGCTCCACTTTAAGTTAGTGAAAATTGGTTTCATTTTCTCTTGCTACCATTAATAGCTATTAGAGTTGAAAATAAGGCTTTAAACATATCATTAAGGTACACTTAAGTAACTTGCAACTGGCAATTAACTCAGCATGGTAATACATTATCATAACATTTTTTCTTTGATAAGTTTGTCTCTTAAAAGATATGAGGAAAGACAAAGGATGGTTTTGTAAGACTCCTGATGAATTTTTTTTTTATTTTAATATAGAAATTTTGTTATTTTATCAGTGAAATATGTTCTATCATATATGTTCAGAAAACATTTATTTGGTGCTTCACAGAAAGGTAGAACCTTAGAATGGTTTGCTGTTATAAGGGACCTTAAAGATCATCTAGTTAGTTCCCAACCTCCTGCCATGGGCAAGGACATCTTCCACCAAAGCAGTTTGCTGAAAGCTGGTTTGATGGTAGGCAGGTGTCACAAACTCTGTTGAGAGGGTGTCTGGGTTTTGTTGCCTTGCTTCTGTGGGTACAGTGTTCAAGTGGAATGGATGCAGAAGAGAATTTGCTACACACTTCCTGGATCTTAAAGTCTTGGGAGATTACTTCAATAACCAAAGAAAGATACAGGCAGAATTCAGACCCACATTCAAGCATGATTTGCTCTCAGATTTTATTGAAATCCTCTTCAGCAGAAAGTGTGATGAGTTCTAGGAAAAAACTCAGACTACTGACATCTCAGCATAACATGCTATGTGTTTTCCCTTTCAAAACAATAGTAAAAATCCAGTACTGCCCTTAAACTGGGAGCACTGTTTGTGCTGATTTTAAAGATTGAAGTTAATGGTGAGTGAGTGAGTGAGTGAGTGAGTGAGTGAGTGAGTGAGTGAGTG
>CM031879.1:3939347-3971732 GCA_018697195.1 Certhia americana
GTGAGTGAGTGAGTGAGTGAGTGAGTGAGTGAGTGAGTGAGTGAGTGAGTGAGTGAGGAGCTCCTCGGCACAGGGACCAAGGACCTCCTAAAGCGGAGCTGGTACGTTACAGTGACAGCAGCAACTTGGGTGACATCCTCCACTCCTTGCAGAGCCAATGGGCATTGACCTTATCCTGTCAAAGTATGTAAAAAGTGATGTAGGCAGCACTGGCTTTGTGAAAACTGGACACATTTATCCAGGATGTTTCACCGCATTACCACAGAGCCACTCGTAGGAGTGTAGCTCAAATAGCTGCTGTGTGGTAAGCTTTTTGTAGTAAAGCTAGAAATGCAACAAAGGCAACAGTCGTGTGAGTGAATGTTTTTGCAAATGCTGTAAAAGCAAACCTACCAGTGCCAGGAATACAAAATCCCATCAGTTTTGTGTCCCAGATCTCCTCTCCTGCTTTCTTGCAAATTCACTCTTGAACATACTGTTTTGAAAATTGCACATCTTAGGTCTCTGCAGCCTGGCAGTCTGAGCAGTTTGTTTTGTTTTGAACACTTTAGCCATGCTTAACTCTGCAGAACTTAAAGAAATTAGACTGGTTGCATGCATTCTCCTGCAGCTTATAGTAGCACAGCATCCAAGCATAGTATTTCCTAGCTCACTCTCCTCCCTTTGCTCCTCAATCATTTCTTGAAAATTCCTTCATAATAACCTTATCCAAACCATAAATATGAAAGTCAAATAAGCCCAAAGGAGATTTATCATCCTCTGACTCGGCACTCCTTTTATGATTAATAATGACATTGATTCCTTTGGAAATGAAACAAAAATTAATTTAAAGGTTCTGATTGGTTTTAGTATTAGGTAAACTTAACATATTGAATGAGCGTAAAACAATTATCAGTCTTATTAACAAAATTAGCTACAGCAAATTTACCAGAAGGAAACTGTTGCTATTTAGCTCCCTAATTATATCACTATTCTTTGTGACCAAATGATATAATAAAAATAATTTGATCTACTAGTGCTGCATAGAGAATTTTCTAGGAGCAGCTGAATATCATAATCTTGTTTGAACGTATGTTTTCCTATGCTTCTTCTGTTTCAGAAAGTAGAGGTCAAGGGCTTCAAAGAACTTTGCAATGAAGTGAAGTTGAACTGCACTAGGCAGAATATGAAATAGATTCTTTTACTATTATGAAATGTTAGATAACCCTTTCCTTGAGGCCAGAACCCTTTGACTTCATGAAGTGATCTATGGTGTATGAATTTCAGACTCTGGAAAAGAATAGGATGTCTTTTATTCTACCTGGAACTAAGGCCAAGGATTGGATTTTCCATGCTGTGCTGTTGTCTGCCTATTTCCTTGCACTGTGCCTCAATCCAAGCGCATAAACTTGGCAAATATTTGTTTCCAGCCCTGAGAGCTGATAAAGCAGAGAGCAGTTGGATGCCCTCTAGACACAGGCATTTCAGCCCAGGGGGACAGTCACCTGGCCAGCCTTGAAGGCCACCCAAGCACTGGTGATACACAGAACTTTGGGTGCCAGCTCTCATCTCTTCTGTGTGAGTATCCTGTGCTCATGGGTTAGAAGTGCAGTGGGGTAGAAGCAATGAGAGCTGACAAAGCTGATGAGAGAAGTCATACCTGATCTCGGAAAACTTCTTGCGAAATGCCTCTACTGGCACTCCTGTAGTTCCACCTCAGCAAGCATTTAAATGGTGGGGTCTCTGAGCATTTCTGTCCTACAAGATCTGTCTGCCCTCCCCAGCTTCATCCTGACTGGTCAGGATACGACCTCACTCTGTGTGTGTGTGTGTGTGTTCTCATTTCTTCCACTTGCCATCTGCCTCCCCTGAATCGTCATCAGTGGGCAACTTGGGTCCAGGCACATTTCCTAGCCCCATACCTATAACAGCTGTTCCCATTTCTAAGTAGAATCTTTCTCTCTATCCCTCCCAGTGTAGCTTTATGAACTGGAAAAAAGGAGGTTAAGACATTCTGGTACAGTAAGAAAGCTGCAGCATGAGAGTGATCTGCATATTGTAAAACTGCCTTAGATTGTAACAATGAACTTCAATATGTTCAACTCTAATATTAAACTGCACAGAAGTGAATGAGAAAGCTCCTGTGGAATAGAAACCCCTCGAGTACATCCCCTGGCTGCTTGCTTAATGCTTATGAAGATGCTCTGAACTACACAACTTGTTTTCTTGCCTACACTCCGACTTTACATCTTTATGGTTTGTGTCCTCTGGGAAACATTTTTATTTTTGTTTCATTATTTAAAGCAAGCCTAATATTAATGACGGGGCTGCTGTGCATTAAAGCACTGTGCTACCAATACACATCAGCTCATAACTTTTGGTGAGGCTTTCTGCATAATTTATGTCCAAAAGAGAGTATGCTGACACAAAATCGAGGATTTAACCGTGTTTACTGCTGCTTGTGATAATTAGATCATTTCATAATGGAACTACTAAGCAACTGAAGTAAGGTGGGCCTCTGAGTAATTGTTAAATTTATAGTCTTCTCTTAAATAATCAAACATGAATAACTTGAAATATGTTTTGTAGCCTGTTCTTTATATAGCATAATCATAAAACCCAGATGTTGTACATAAGATACTTGGGTGCCATCAGATGGACCAGTGCAAGAACTGGCAAGCAAAAATCATGCCCTCATAGGATCTGCCAAATCATCTCCTAATTGCTCAGCTTTATAAAGTTTCCCATGGTATTTCTTGAAAGAGTTGTGTTAAGCCCCAGAAGAAGTTCCAGATATCGCTGTTTTTTGACAGTTTCAACACTTCCAAACATGACTGGAACAGAAAGGGTTTTAAATAAGAAATCAAACCCACACATTCTTCTATTAACCTCTGGTTTTGCATATTTTAAATACTGCACACATTTCTTTCTATATGTTTTCTGATCAGCCGTGCTCTGGCATCTGGTTAAAAGCATGTAACAAGTCATATGGTTCAACTTCTCCAAGGAATAAATATACAGGGGGTATGGTGTCAATGTGAGAAAGATTTAGAAGACTGAACTTTAGGCACCTAGTTCAAAGGCAGTATAGAAAGATGACTTGGGAGGTAAAAACACAACAAAACATGTTCTGTAAAATCTGTTGTTTTAGGTGGTAAGCAGAGGCATTTCTTCCTTACCGACGGATTATGGTAAAATTGTAAGAAATGTAAAGTCATACTCATGCAGTCCTTAAAGAGCTTTAGATCCAGGAGAGCTAATATATACACCTTCTGCACCCAGATAAACTGTAGAAACACTTAGCCCTTTGCTTTGAAAGGCATTTTCCATCAGTCACTCACTCCTGTCACTCCTTCTCAACATTATTAAGCATCATAGATCAGAGGTGCAAAAGAGGTTCCTCTACAATCAAAGCATTAATTTTGGGTGTTCTTTGTGACATTCCAAAGGGTTCTTTTGATTTCCTGATGTGATTTGTTTCTTTCCCAAATTGGATAATACCTACTATTCTTTTTGCACCTTTCATAGCTCCTTGTTTCCCTTTAGATATCCTGAAGCAGCAGATGAGGGTGGTGGACTCTTGCTGAAGTTCCCCTGTTAGATGGGAATGTTTGTTGGGCTGTCCCTGAGATGAGAAGAGGTGTAACCTCTCCCTAGACATCTTCCTGCTTAGTTTAGGATGCTTTCTCTGAGAGTTAGGTGTTCAGTGAGAGGTACATACTGCACAGTTAAGAAATGGCATTCAAAAATTAAGCCATCTGTAGGATATACTCGTGAACATCCATCTCTGACTCTCATCAGAGCATGGAGGCTTTAGGAGAAGCTATGACTTGGGTTTTGTGGGGGCTTAATATGTTTCCCCATTTGAATCTTTTGTTAGGAAAACAGTTATTCCCCAAATCCAGATTCAGAAGGGATGGATCTGTTTTCAGTGGGTCAGAGCCTACCAGGCTTCAATCCTAATGCAGAAATTCCTTTTTACAAATCCAGTTTTCCAGTCCCTGATGCAACATGATTAAGAATAACAGAGTTCCTGCATATGTTACTCCTGCACTTCGTTTTCTCAGTTGTATCTGTGAGTGAAATGCATTCAAATGCCAAAAATACATAGCATTTCTGAAGCTGATTGTTATTAATATTGTTCTGTTTGGGTTTTTATAGCTGTAAACCTTTTTGAAGTGCCTAGCAAAAAGCGAGGGGAGCAGCTTTGGAGGGGGGAGACAACTTTGAAATCCACAGAGCAGAAGCTTTAATCTCCAGTTGTGACTGACATCAAACAAAAGTGCAAAAACTCCCTTTGTTCTTGAGCACAAAGGGTGTGTTTGTTGTTTGTTCAGGGTAAGTGAAAGGCCCCCATGAAGTCCCACTGAAGATGTTTAATGAATCTGGCAGCCTCCAAGCTGTCTCTTCTACAGCGTAATCCTAGAGACAGACCCATCACACATAATTTAACAGAGTGTGACACAACAATCTCTGCTCAGGAGACACTTTGGAGAGGGAATACTTTTATTACTCAGTGGCACAGACCCCTCAGAGTTGGTGCTGTGGAGCTTGGTGGTGGTGGCCACATTTCATCTCTGAATTCAGGAGTACTGCTCAGGTATTGCTTATTAAGCTTCTTTGAACTTGTAGTTAAAATCAAGTGAATATTAGAGCAAGGGGCATAGATTTTGGCAGCTTCTAACAGAAGACAAAGTCAAGAATCTCTAAGAAAGAAGGAGGCTTTCTACCAAAATCAGGTCAAACAGGGACATGGGTATTAGGGAAAGGAAGGGAGAAATTGTATCAAAATTGGAACAATAATGGAAAAGATTAAAAAAAAAAAAAAATCAAGTGAGTGAACATTCTTGGATGTCAGATCCA
This sequence comes from Certhia americana, assembly GCA_018697195.1. NCBI lineage: Eukaryota > Metazoa > Chordata > Aves > Passeriformes > Certhiidae > Certhia > Certhia americana. The sequence continues at coordinate 3,944,190 of CM031879.1, forward strand.
TTAAGGTTTACTACATATATGTCATCTTTTATCAGTTTGTCTTACTTGATCATTCCTGGGATGAGTAAAATAGGAATAACCATGGTGTGTGTCTTTAGCCTATCTTGTCCTATGCTATGATCTAATGTTTAGAGCCTGAGTATTGTGGAATTTGGGCTGTTTACTGCCAGGTCTCAAGTCTTGCTGCCAGGCTAAGGATGTTCTGTGGGGTTGGGAGCATGTGGAGTAGCTGGTGTGTGCTTTTATTTATGGTCTGGGCATGTATTGCCCATGAATAGGACACAGGGGGCTTAAATTGTCCTTAGACTTGAGTGTTCAGGTGGGTGCTTTCATCTTCTCCCAGTTAAGTCAGTTTTCTGCCTCATTCTGCATCAGGGCAATCCATTTTCACATTTTTGTGTCACCATTTCTTCTATTAAATGGGCATGACCTTGTATACCTACTTCGGGATAAACTCTGGAGTGGAGTGTGACAACTGATGGCAGCGCCTGTGAAGAAGACACTGTTCTCTTGGAGAACACCATGGTTAGGGTTCTTTTTTCCCTAGCTTACTCATGACATCAATCAAATTTTATTTTTTATCCCCACTGCTGGATGTAAATGCAAAATGCATTTGTAGTGTAGATGTCAGCCACTCCTGGGACTGGTGAGAGTCTAAGCACTATCTGCTGTTGCATTTGATCCCCCTGCCAAATGCCAGCCAGAGCCCCAGAAAACCGTCAAACATCAGGTCTGATGACTGGGATTTAGACTTAGTAACAAAACAACCTCGATACCCTGGAACACAATACACAGCCCCTGTCTAAGAGCTTCTTTGCCCAGCATCGCTGTTTGAAATATTCCTTGTTCTCTCTTAAATTGTAAGAGTATTGTAGGATCTATCTAAAATAGCAGTCCCTGTTTCCCACCCTTCTTCTTCCACCCGTTATCAAATCAGACGTCCAAAATCAAGTGCCTGTGTGCTCTGCTGACAAGCACAAGGGGATTAGGGAGTGATGGGTTTAACAAAACTGGCTCAAGGTTTTGTAAAATGCATCTTGGAGCCTGAGCTCTGAACGAGCCATAAAATTCCTCCCATGAGGTACAAGTGAGGTTTCTACAAGACTGGATCAGAACTTAATAATGTTTTTTCCTAAGTTTTTTCTTTTTCCTTGCTTTCTAAAAGGGGCCAGAAAACCATCTGACTTTTTAAGATGCTGTAAGACTAACAATGACTTAATGTAACCATTGTGTAAAAAATCACAAATATGTTTTACCACCATCAAAAAGAACTGATTTCTGGGCTGCATGCAAACCATTTGGGGCAATTAGCATGTAATTTAATTTGCATTAATCAGCACAAGGTCAGAAAGAAATTAACTTTGGGTGTAGATTTTACATATAACAGCATTTGAAAAGAAGGGAGGAACTGCTTTTACAGGGTGTTAATTTGGAGCTAAGTGCATTCGGCAAGTTTGGCAGGGCTTGGCCTTGCAGGAGAAAAATGAATGATGTGGATTTGGGAGCATTGAAAGCACAAAATGATGTGGCAATTTACCAAGCATTTAATGTTGCAATATATAAACACTTTAACAGACTTCTTGGCACTTGTAAAGATCAGAGCACAGGTCTTGCTGAAGCACTGAGCACTCTGCTAGCACTGAAGGGCTGAATGTGTACAGGGTCCCACAGGGCTGTGTGCACTGACCATGGCTTGTGCCAAATGATTCAAGAACACAGCCAGGTATCCCAAAAGTGCAGATCTCTCTGCAGCTCTGCAGCATTTCCTTATTGGCAGGAATTTAGGCAAATTACTCATTTTCTTGTGTGCCACTTCAGGCCTCCAGCCATTCCCTCTGCAGCCATTTCATTTTACAGAATTTCCTGGGGCTCCATGAGCCTGTCCTGTGAGCAACATGGTATGTGTTGTGAGGAACCCACCACTGATGACACAGAAATCATTTTTGACAAATGTTATCTGAACATCTGGTTATGGGAAATGAGATGCTAAGACGTCTGATGGTGTTTGGCTATGGTGAGTTGTTACATAAAATGTATATGGCTGATACAGGCTTTTTTCTTGGAATGAAAAGCATTTAGCAGTTGTGTGGTGTGGAAGGTGTCTGTGATTGAGTCTCTTGTATTTCTTGCTTTTTCACAGAGGGTAACCTCAAGGGTCTTTGGAGCTGCCACTTTTCCATCTGTATTTCACACATATCTTTGTTGCAGCAGGGTTAGAAAGAACCAGGGGCAGCACTGCACAGCTTCTTTTAAGACAGGATTCCATGACCATATCTGCAACCATTGTCTAAAAATTATTCCAGAAACAGAATTTTTAGATGAAGTAGACACAGAGGCCTCACATTCAGTTATTTATGCTCAGCTGAGATGCTGAGGTTGACCCTAGCTCTCCTGTGCTTCTTGCCTCTTCAGAGGGAGAGCCATGGTGGGTTGAACTGGAATTGAACTGGAAGTCAAAGCGGATTGATTATGCTTTTGGGCTTCTTTGTTAAGTTCCCAGACTTTAATGGCATTAATCAGACCAAAGCATCCCTGAAGCAACTGGCTACACAAAGACTCTTTGCAGGCAAAGTACACCACTTTAGGACTCAGAATTAGGGTCCAGTTTGATCACAAACTGGGATGATATCTTTATAAGAGAGATTAGTTTTTCTTGAGCTTTTCTCACTCTGTGACTTAGGATACAATTACATCATCCACTGAAAGATTCAAGCTACTGTGCAAAGCCTACCTGTCATGGCACAAAGCTATTTGTGAATGGACTTACCTGACTTATTGTGTTGTTCACATTGCTTCAGTGAGATTTTGGTATCTTTACACTCCATCTCAGCAAGATATCCTTAAAAAATATTCTCTAGTTAGCTCACCATTTAAAAAGTGTTTAAGTTTTTAGTTGCATGACAGAATAATAAAAGCAAATTTGACTTTAGACTCACAGAATTATATAGGCTGGAAAAGATCATCAAATCAAAGCATTAACCCAGCACTGCCAAGCCCACATCTAAACCATGTCCCCAAATCCCACATCTCTATGTCCTTCAAATCCCTCCAGGGATTGTGATTACCACTTCCCTGGAGAGCATGATCCAATGCTTGATAACCCTTTCTGTGAAGAAGTTTTTCCTAATCCCAAATCTAAACCTCCCCTGGTACAACCTGAGGCTGTTTTCTCTTGTCCTGTTCCTTGTTACCTGAGAGAAGAGCCTGACCCTACCTGGCTACACCTTTCTGTCAGGGATTTGTGGAGTGAGAAAGTCACTCCATAACCTCTTTTTCTCTACAGTAAATACCACCAGCTCCCTCAGCTTCTCCTCAGAGGACTTGTGCTCCAGACCTCTCCCCAGCTCCATTCCCTTCTCTGGGCATGCTCCAGCCCCTCAATGTCTTTATTGTAGTGAGGGGCCCAAAACTATTCACAAAATATCAAGGAGACAATCATCCCTGGTCCTGCTGGCCACACTATTGCTGACACAGGACAGGATGCCTCTGGGTTTTTTGGCCACCTGGGCACATTCCAGCTCATGTTCAGCTGCTGTTGATCAGCAAACCCAGGTCCTTTTCACTGGGCAGCTTTCCAGCCACTCTTTCCCAAGTTTGTGGCACTGTGTGGGACTGTTGTGACCCAAGGACAGGATCCTGCATTTTGCCTTGTCAAATCTCATACAACTGGCCTTGGGTCACAGTTCAGCCTGGCCAGGCTCTGCCTTTCTATTCTCCAGCAGATCAACACTCCCATCCAACTCAGAGTCATCTGCCAGCTTACTGAGGGTGCAAGGACCACATAAAGGTCTTTGAAAAAGATACTTTTTTTTTTTTAAAGATAACTTCTTCAAAAATTTGTGTTCTGACATTTTAAGAAAATTCTTAGCCTTAGAATCTCAGTTTGTGCAGAATTTTCATCAAAGGTTTTGAAATGCATCCATCTACTGGGTGTTTTTATGGGTGTTTTTATGATTTTCCTTCCTTCCCGCAAACCAAGATCTTAATTCTGAATTACAGGCCCTACAAAATTCTGTGAGTTTGGGCACTTAGAACCATGAAAAATCACTAGTCGTTTTTTAACATCTTGTACAAAACTGTCAAGCATCAGATGACATGAGGAAGGTCAAAGAAAAATGTGCTGTAAATCTAACTGAAGATTTATATCCTAGCTCTTTCATTTTAATCAATGTTAATAGATTTTTAAAGACAAAAAAAAAGAAGAAAGGAAGAGTATCCTTTGAACAAAAAATGTTAGGTAGAGAGTTTAAAGCATTAAAAAAGTGTGGTGATTTTATTTTTCAATAATGAAATAAATCTGATTAGTGAAGATAGCAGAGGAAACAGGTATCTGTGCCAATTCATTTTTAAAATAGTAAAAATTACTTTGTAGCTATTAGTTTTATTTTTATGGCAACTCTATAGAAGTGATACATTCCCTTCCCTTCAGAGCAGTTTGAAATAGAAAAGCTGACTATTACCAGGTAATGAATCAAGCATTCTCAACCAGTATTTATAAGCAAAGATCAATTCATCTGTTTTGAATTATTCAAGTTTCAGTTTGTTTCCCTTCCACATAGGACAATAACATATTACCTACCTTTTCAGGAAACTTGGTGGATGATGAGTTTCCCCATAACCCTTTATTTCGTATTGGATAGTGTAGGACAGTGTAAGGTCCACTTCTCACTTCCCATTCATTGTCAAAAGTTCTCTTGGTAGATGCATCTACTTGTCTAGAAGCCAGATCCCGGAAATTAGACTATTTTCTCTTTTTTACTTGCATGTGAGTTTCTGTTCAGCATCACTCTCTCTGGTGAGAGCTTGTTTTTAAATATCCACTTTCATCCCTACTTGTTGGATGCATTTTATGGATGTGTGAAATGAACCTTCTGTGTAGAGCACCATATAATCATTTTAAAATAGGTTCAAAAGAAATGTTAAATGTGGTTCTATTTCTAATTTTAGCTCAAGAGGATGAGTAGCCATTAAATTCTCATCTGTAATTACTAACATTTTTCATGTTCATTGATATGTGTTAATGCAAACAGCTCATACATTTGTATATCTTGTGCAAGTTCACTTTCTTTAGATTGTGTCCCCAAGAACCCAAGGTCCTTGATATCCCATATCTTGGCATTACTACAAGTGCAAAATAAAGATATTCCTGTTTAGACAGAGCAGGTTCTGCTTATCCTTTAAATAGATTTCAAATTAAAGCAGAAAATAAATGGTTCTGTAACCAGCTGTGTTTGTTCTCTCTCTGCCTTTTCTCTCTCTTTCTCTCAGATCTGGTGCTCTGTTGCCTCTTCTGTTACTCTTCACTCTTTTGATCAGCTTTCCCCTCCTTCCCTTTAGTTTCAGGCCAGATGTTCTTACAACATGTAGATCTTTCCAAATACTTTATTTCCTTTGTAGAGTAGCCATGTCTGCAACCACAGCCTGGCCAGTTGTAAGTTGTTTCGAGTGATGTAGTGTCTTTAAAAAACACACAGAAGTGCATTTTTTTGTCACAAACTGGGAGTTTTGCCCCCTTCCCTGTGAAGGGTAGGGAAAGCAATGAAGTACATCTTTTAGGTAAATAGGAAAGGTTTGTTCCTCCTGTCTCCCAGATGCAGAGGCAGCACTGCTGAATGCTTGAGGGAGGCAGCACACGCCTTTTCTATCGCAGACAAGCAGTGGGTGCCAGTCCTGCTATATGCTTTAAATGCAAAAGTTTTTATTCCCCAGCTGTCCAAGTATTAATCTTCAGCATTTAAGCAACATTTTATACTCCTGTGTTTTCTATCAGTGCTATTTAATTTTCATGATGCTCTTTGGATGCTCCCAAGTGGAAAACTTTAGAAAAGACCTTTTGCATCATGTAGTCTAACAGTAATTGCCACCCCTATGACTCAGACAGACAATCTAGGCATACAATCTAAAAGATCTACCAAAACAGACAAAAGGAGATGGGGCAAATTTTAAACTGGTTTTGAAACAAAAAAAACAAAAAAAAAAAAAAAAAGGGATTTGTTGTATCTCTATTGCGAGAGCTTAAAACTTATCTTCCTTTTTCTGAGCACAAAGATACTGTGAGTATGTTTAAAACACACAAGGCATACAGAGGTAGTACCTGTCTTGAAGACCTGGCTGTGTCTGCATGGATGGCTCTAAAGCTGATCAATATGGTTTCACCATGAAATTGTATTTAGATACTTAGAGGTGAGGATCTGGGTCTCTGTGACTTGTGTTTTTGTAGCCTGGAACAGCAAAGAAACATCTCCACCTGTATGTGCATAATACAAATAGCAGTGTCACAGTGTTTCTGCTCTCCTGATAAAAATAGTAGCCTAGATGTCTGATCACTGGAGCTGAGGACAACAATTGATTTCCCATCTGCAACTATGTTAAAGGCTGTATAATCAAAACCCAAAATCAACAGAGGAAGCAGAGACAAAAGTGTGATGATTTGTTCTAGGTAAAAATGAACAAAAATTTCAATTAGAGCAGAGGTAAAGCGTGATGAGATACAGCCTTTTGAGTTACAGCCAATTCTTTGCTTTTCACATTCATCAATTAAGTGATCCAGAGTAAAATGATTCTAACAATAATACCTGGGCTTGTGTTGCACTATTTCCAGTAACACAAAAGCTGCAGGCAATGAGTTACTCATTATTCTAGATTTTAGGAGAAGATACCTAAATGAACTGTCTGCTTTCTGAAAGCACGCTGGAAAGACTCCACTTCTGAAGCTGAGGCCAATTTCCTTTCTACTTCAAATTTTGCATAGGTGTAACATATTATAGGTCATAGAATCACAGAATAGTTGGATTGGAAAGGGCCTTAAAGACTTCCACTACTCTATCATGTGCATAGAACATTCCACTAGACCAGGTTCTTCAGAGCTACATCCAAACTTGCCTTGAACAATTTAAGGGATGGAGCAGCCACAGCTTCTCTAGGGAACCTATTCCAGTGCCTCACCACCCTCACTGTAAAAAAATATCATCCAAATAGCTAATCTAAATCTGTCATCTTTCAGTATAAAACCATTCCTTCTTGTCTCACCACAAAATGCCCTTGCTCAAAGTGCTTCTCCAGATTTCCTGTGGGCCCCCCAAGGCACTGAAAGGTTCTGTAAGATCCTCCTGGAGCCTTCTCTTCTCCACTAGGAAAGAACTCCAGATCTCTCAGTCTGTCTAGGAGAGGTGCTCCAGCCCTGCAAGCATCTTCATTCCCCTCCTCTGGACCAGTCTGTTTCAGACCTGGCAGTCCTTCCCAGGTGCAGCTGGATTGCTGCAGACACCCTGCAGGCAGGCTGCAGCTACCTGGAAGTGCCAGGCAGGTTCAAGGTGTCTGAGCTGCACTTGCCCAGCAGCCACGGGGTGCCCAGGGCTGTGGCAGTGCTGTGGAGCACAGCGATGACGGACACACACTGGTGATGCTGAAACAGGAACATGGGAATTCTCACCTTTGCTTTAGGCACTTAGGTGGGATTCGTCTTGCCTAATATATGCATTTAAAATTTAGGGATCTAATCCCTTTGTAGTCAATGGAGAGATGTGGTAATGCTCTTTAGTATAGCTAATCTCCTCTCAGTGACAATAGAGAAACCCTAGATGACTAGCTTAGACTAATTGCTCAGCTTCAAAGGTGGGATTTAACCACCTAAAATAGTAAAATGCTATCAGATTAAAGTGTAGCTTTTCACACCTATACAAAACAAATGTGATTTGAGCCTAAATAGCTGCACAGAACAGCAGATAACTGACTTAGACTGCAAGTGCCTCTTGTGAGAAGACATATTTTAAATGTTTGTTCAAGCCACAATAATGCACTGATTTATACATCTTGCAGTGTACTGTATTATGGTCACACTGCTCTGGAGTTTATTGGATTTTTTCATTTTAAAGATGGAGATGTGAGCAAGAGGTTAATTGGTTTGCATGAGATCTGACACGGGAACACTTGATAAAATGGGAACATGAATCAAGGCTTTCTATTCCTCTCATGATTGCACTCATGATTTTTGGTCCATTGTCCTGGACATTTGTCCACCATTTCTTTGCCATGAAATCTAGTCCGTCTCTTGGCTGATAGAAACACTTTTTTAATGTAGCAAAATGTCACTATGTTTTGGGCTTCTGAATACTTTTAAACTACTGTAAACAAATGGAATGGTCAAGAAATAATTTGAACTAGACGTAGATAGCGGAAGGAACACTTCTAATTGGTATAAATTAGTTCTTGTTACTGGTTTGCCTCTGAAGTTCTGAACATTTTGCCTGTGTAAATGATTGTTATTCCTGTTGCCTTTCAAGGATTTGCAGCATCACATAATTAGTTTAGCAAACTCATAGGCCATACGTGGAAGGCTTGGATTTCCATTAAATACACGGCAATGAAATTATTACATTTCCACTGTATGTAATTTGTGCAGAGCATTCTGCACTATATGCATATCAGTTATGAATCTACAATCAATTTTCATATTAAATGTTGAATTTAAACCCACAGCTGGACTTTCATCCTGAAAGAAGCCAGATAGCCCTGTGCATCTGGTTTAATCTTCCCTTCAGCCATATTATTTTAAAGGCACTCCTGCTTAGTACATCTTACAATTGAAAAATAATACTCATATTCCCTCTCATCCTCAGCAGCTGTGATCCCTCTGCAGATGTTGTTCTGTCAGACGTTTCATTACATGTGATAGAAAGCGTAGGTTCTTTTCGTCTGTCTGTGTTACCGCTTTGTAGATTTTATTTTCTTCTTTTTTTTTTTTTTTTTATTTATTCCTTTGGCTGTAGATGAGTCCTTCCATAATACTTCATTTTATCTCCTGTTGCTGCTGCTTCTCCTTTTTTCTAAGTGCAGAAATGATCAAGAACTTGCAACTGCGTGGAGCCGCCCAACAGAAGCCCATTGATTCCCCACCAAAGGGCTCTGTGTGAGCCATTCTGCTCCAGCCTGAAAAGAAAGCTTTGTTCCCTCAGCTGGTAGTGTCTTAAAATGCTGATCCTTGCCATATTTTTTGAAAACTGTAGCAGTTCATCAGACTGTTTGACACTTCCCGTTCAGCTGTGTACTCTGTAGCATACCCTGGTGTTTGCTGCTGCTCGTACATCAGCCCAAGACTGCTCTGGAGCAGCCCGGGCACCACGATGAGTTGTGCTGGGCACAAGTCATTTAGAGGTGAACAGTAAAGGAGCTGAAATCTGGAGTGCTGGTGGCCATGCCTGAAATGGTAGTAATGGATTTAGTATTTGGGGCAGGAGGTATGGGATTTGTCATGTTGGTTGAGTATTTTCCTGGCTGCCTTCCATGACTGTTCAGATATTTTTAGCATGAAGTACAAGCTATGTTGTCTCAGTTGACCTTGGAGCATGACATTTTAACATGGAATTGGTTTGACTTGCTAATCATTAAAATGATTTATTATTTTTTATTGCAAGAGCAACTAGAGTCCCAGTCATGTTTTGCAGATGAAAAGGGAAGCAAATTGAAACCTGTCCTCCCTTAGCCTTAGTCTTTCATAATACCCATGTTTCCTAAGCTGCCATCTTTCTCTCTACACTATTAAAAGTAGATTATGTCCAGGTTTGTTTTTTAATTTGTCTTTTAGTCATTTGACAAATATTATATCAGAGTGACTGAAACTAATCCTGAGGTTTTGCAGTGTTCAATGAGAAGTGTAGAACAAAAGGATTGTTTCTGTTGCAAACAATTTATGACCTTAATAGAAGTTTACAGCTCACATCAGAAAGGCAAGATCTTGCTACCAGCATATTTATCCTGGAAATTGTTCTATCTTTGCCTTCATTCCCAGACTCAGGTTTAAAGATCAAGCCCCTAAATACCAACTTCTGTTGAGGAATTAACAGCAGTAACAGTGCATCAGCATACTACAGCACTATATTTTAAGGCAGTAGTACGTAATGTAGGAAAAGACCTTTGGACCGGCCACAGACATAGCCAAAAGTCCATGAAAGTTGAATTCAAATTTTGAAGTGTAGATCAATTTTTAGCCTGACTGGACTTTTTGACAAGTTGTCAATTTTGGACAATTCGTGTTTATTGAGTTTTGCACTTCCTTAAGTTAACATGACCTGAGAGAAAATTACAGTCATTTTTAAGATGCATTTTGCTGCCACAGTGGTGCAGAAAAGCGTTTGACTGAAAAGAGCATCAAGGACTTGTTGACTTTTTCAGTCTACTAAATAAGCACCTGCTTAAGTATCTGATGTACATTAAAAAAAAAATAAAAAATTAAAGTAATAATTAAAAAAAATAAAACAACCATCCTCCTGCACAGTTTAAAGATTTACTCAGAAGAAGCTGAAACCAAGATGTTAAAATAAACCTCTTTTTGACTACCTTGGCAACTGGGAAGACCACAGCCTACTCCAACACATCACATGGTGGATCTCCCAAATAAGGTCAAAGAGGCTGTTTCCCTGAAATCTGTGTCACACTATAGTTCCTTTCATACATAGGAAGTGAGTAAATCATTGAATAATGCAACATCCTTCCCCATCTGCGAGAACTGTGCCAAAGCCAGGCTTTGAAAGGGTCTGGGTTAAAGCAAACTCAGTTACTTGGTAACCGAGTTGTGTTTTGGAAGGGTTAAAATTGGAGGGATTTTTGACTTTTGTTTCTTGGGGGGTGTTAAAATTGCCAAGAAAAACTGCAAACTTGAGGAAGATCCCCAGGTGCCTGCATTAATACTCCCCAGTCCCTCTGATGTGAGCTGGCAGGTCCCATAAAGCCACTCAGCCTTGAACAGGGAAGGGAAGAAGGGAGAGAGCAAAAGCTCCAGCTGCGACTCCAGAGCCCCAGAAAGAGCCTCTAACCCAATTCCCTTAAAGTGCACAAGCCTCACGAGCCACAGCATCTCTTTGCCACTGTATTCACTGAGTTCACAGGGCAAACAAAAGATCCATACCAAGCATGCATCCTTCCAGAGGGGGAAAGCTTTTCCTCATTTGCCCACAGATTCCCCCTCCTTTTATTTCAGTTTTATACATAGAGGTATTGCATGTGTACATATATATATACACATTATTATTTTTTGTTTTAACAGAGGGGCGGGGGGGGAATGTTGCTAAATATTTTTTTTTTTTTTTTGGCTGGTAATTAAGAGAGCTAACACCAGCCAGGCTAGAGTGAACGCAAACAAGACCCCTATAGGCAGCACAGTGCATTAATGTAAAATATGCCCAGACAACATAACTTGTCAGAGAGGATTATTTCTGCTTAGTGAATCTGCAGGGGCCCCTTTGCTCCACCACTCAGCGTCTGACTAGAGAGAGAAAGAGAGAAAGAGTAGCCATTAGTGAGTAGCTACTGTGGCATTGATGTTTGAGCGCACTTCTGAACTGGCTTTTGTTGAGAATATCGGTGCAGAAAGCATGCGCTGTCCCAAATCCGCTGTTACTATGAGAAATGAGGAGCTGCTTTTAAGGTATGTTGTCTCCTTTGTTTTAACGCGTGCTTTCGAGTTGCCTGGGCCCGCTGCAACTATAACCGTGCTGTGTATTAAGTAGTTTCCCTATTTAAAGGAAAAGACAGGCATTGCTGGGTGTAAGAAGCATTTTCCACTAGTTCGGGTGGCACATTTCATGTAAAACGATAAATGTACGGAGAGGGCAAGGAGGGGGAAAAATAAATATATTTATATTTTCTTTTTTTTTTTTTCACCCCTTCCTAAAAGAGAGACGGTATTTCTTTTATCACCTCCTTTGCAATATTTCTGCCTGCTTCATTATTATGCACTGGGCATGGAATAAGCATGGAAAAAGCTCAGGGAGACTCCATATTAGAGCTAGTGCCCTAAATACCACTTTAATTTTCACTTAGCCTATGTAAATAGTTACTAATGCTTTATCTGGTCTCTATCGCTCAAAGATGTTTTAAAAATATCTAAACTATTCTTATAACGTGGGATTACACATCTATTCTCTAATAATGCTCCCAGGTTTAGCGGGAGGCCAGCATCGACTACTCTTTTCAGAGACACACAACACACAGACACGCACACACGCACACTCACACACAGAATTATGCTGGAATTGGCACCCCGCTTTGAAAAATGTAGTCTTTTGTTTATTTCCTAGCAGACATTGTAGCATTGAATACATCTTTTGGTCTGACAATGGGACAGCTGAACAATGGTGTTGTCAAACTAGCTTAATGTATGTCTGGCGATGGGGTGGTTTGGGTTGTTTTGGGGGGTTTTTTCTTCTTCCTTTCTCAGACCCTTTTTCATTTCCCTTAATCTTTTTGCATATACAGTTGAATATAAAGTGTGTTGCCTGTTTTGTGGTGGTTGCTTCAGTTGATATCTGCTGTTAATAGTGCAGGGAGGGGGAGGCTCGTATCTTACAATTATGGCTATTTCATTAAGTTGCAGATTTATTACCAACCTCTCCTTTAACTGTGGTGAGAAAACTTATTGATTCTGAAAGCTTACAATACTGCTGTCAATCTGGCAAATACATACTTGCCAAATGTGCCCTTGCTTGATTTTATGCCCGGTCGTATCAACTTTAACTGCTGTTTTGAAGATACTGTTTCTAATTTTGTTTAGGTAATGAAAATGCAATAAAAATGATGAATCAGATCTCAAAGTGGGAGCCCATGCGACTTTCCATTTTTATGACATTTTATACGTTAGAATTTTTAAGGTCAGACAGAATAATTTACCTGAATGATTCCTATCCCCAAATCAAACAAATTATTCATATGACATTTCTTAAATTATCTTTCTGTTTAGAGAAACATAGTTTAGCATTAAACAGTTAACAATTTTGGGTTGAAATACAGCAAAATGAACCTTATGCATTGCCAGAAAAAATTATTACAAAGGTTTTGAAAAATTTTGAGTTACTACTTGGAGAGCAGCTTATGTCTTAGATAAAATGAATTGTCATTACTCTGTGGAGTTTCTCAAACTGTTTAAAGTCTTTAAATACTTTAAATGTTAAGTAAATGTATTGCTTTTAGCAATAAGTTTAATGATTTTGTGAGAGAAAAGATTTATTTATCCGTGGCTTCTTGTTTTTGCTTTGATAAATTAATAGTAGAGATTTTGTGCTTTTTTTAGAAACTGGACTGGACTCTAGTGCATGATTTATATGGGTTGAGGGGTCTCTTGGACCCCTTAATTAAAACAAAAAGTCATTAAGGATTTATCGGTAGCAGTCAGAGCTCTCTAAAGCATGTATTTCAACACAAAAATATTTGGTGGGGAGACTGAAATCTTGCTATGCTGTTTTGCACTTTTTTTTTTCATAGTATCTTCTTCCCTTGAAGAAAGAATTCACAATTGGTGTAAATCAATAGCAAAGAGTTTATGTGAAAAAAAAAGGTAATATCACATAAAATACTTGAGAAGCCAAGGGGTTATGGATTATCAGGTAGTACTTGCATGCTGTGTGTTGTGCATAAGCATGAAGAAAGCAAGGATGGTGTTTAATATTATAGGACCATAATATAATTCACTTCCTTGGGAGAACTTCTTTCAAGACAAACATTAACTCATTCACAACTGCTCTGCTCTGCCTGAACTGAAGGGGGGAAACAGTGGCATGTTTTTATAAAGTTATTTTTTTATCGTGTCATGTTGCAGCAGTCTGAGCTTTCTAGTAGCTATTGCTCTTTGTGAGTGGCAACAAAGTGAGTGCCTCACTCTAGAGTACGTGGAAATGCCCCTTTAGGGAGAGCCCAGAGCAGTGTGAATGCCATCTCTGTAACAGCCACCAACAGACACCTGGGCAGCAGAACCAACCACCACTTTTAAGGACTATTCAGTAGTATAACTGTTCCCTAAGCACTCTGCTCACAGGTGAGTTCCAATCAAACTTACTGTAGTCTCTGTTTTCAGATAAAATGTTGCATAAAATACATATACAATGATTTTTTTGGTCTGTGATTGAAAATTACTTTGTTTTTTTTTTTTTTTCCAAGGGTATTTTCTCACATTGCATTCACATCAAAGACTGATTTTTGAATTAGTTTGTGTAAATCCTACTCAAAAAAAAATAAATCTGTCTATGCATATTTACTGAAATATTGCTTTCTGAGCCATAACAATTATTATTAACATCAAAGAAGGTGAAGCAAAGCTATAACACAAGTAATTTCTTAGCGTGTTTAAGGAAAGTAATGGCTTTTGAAAGACTGCATAGGTTTAGAGATCTTACGCCTGAACATTGGAGGTGTCCTCAGCGCTGCTTGTTTTGAATCTCACCCATTCACAAAGAAATGTGGTGCCTTGCAGTTGTCAAACTTGGCAACATCTGTTTCCACAACAGAGCTAAGAGGTAATTCAGACTCTAGATGAGTTGTTACTTGTTCTTGCAATGACCAGGTGTGATGTCAAAACGAATACCCTCGGTCCTACCTGTTAGAGAAAGAGCAAGATAGTTCTTAGCCTGGGACTTGGCTTTCCATGGGAAAATGCCTCACCACATAGGGATATGGTATTGATTTATATTCATTTATTAGCCTGGAGCCTTTGTGTGTACTTTATTTATTTATTTATTTATTTATTTATTTATTTTCACATTCATGAACCACAATCATCAATATGCTAATATTTTCTTTGTTACAAAGAGAAGAGGACACTGACCTGTTTCTGTTATCAAATTTAAGTATGAAGGGATTGAGACCCACCCTGCAGATAAAGACTTGGGGGTGGAAACTGGATGTGAGCTGGCAACGTGCACTCACAGCCCTGGAAGCCAGCTGTGTTCTGGGCTGCATCAGGAGAAGGGTGGCCAGCAGGGGAAGGGAGGTGATTCTCTCCCTCTACCGCTCCCTCATGAGATTCCACCTGTAGTATCTCTTCCAAGTCAGGAGTCCTCAACAAGTCCTGAACATGGAACTGTAGGATTGGATCCAGAGGAGGGCCACAGAAATGGTCAGTCTGGAACACCTCCCCTAAGGACACAGGCTGAAAGACTTGTGGTTGTCCAGCATGAAGAAGGGGAGGGTCCAGGGAGATGTTAGACCAGCCTTTCAATACCTATAGGGGGTTTATAGGAAATACTTTTTTAGCAGGGTCTGTTGCAATGGGACATGGGATTGTGGCTTTAAACTAAAACAGTGTTGAATCAGGCTAGACATAAGGAGGAAATTTTTCACAATGAGGCTGGTGAAACATTGAAACAGGCTGCACAGAAAGCTGGTGGCTGCCCCATCCCTGGAATCATTCACATTCAAGCTGGACAAAGCTCTCAACCTGCTCTACTTGAAGCTGTTCATGGCACAGGAGTCGGAAGTAGATGACCTTTAAAGGTCCCTTTCAACCCAAACCATTCTAAGATTCTATTCTATATAAGATTGCAAACTATACCTTTGGGGCTGAAAAACAAAGCAAGTGTTCAATTAATATTCATATCTAGAAGTTTTACTGCAAATGTAGATTGTGCTTGAATACTTAAGAAGTCATTCAGGAGTGAATCAATACTAATTATTGTAATCAGGAGGGTTAATTAGCTGAAGATGCTGCTGATGGAAAGTTCACTGCTTACAGCCCTGAAAAAACCTAAGTTGATGAAATCTGAAAGCAAGATGCCTGAGAAGACTTTGTGTGGAGAGAAACGTTTGGCTTTCCTTTGGCATTTCAAGAGCCAGTCATTCCAAAGGGGAAACATAGCTTGTACTTTGTATTTTGCATGATATTAATTCAGGGGGTATTAGAAGACGCAACTAAATCTGTCATGAAGATATTTTGTGGTCGTTTCTCAATAAATGCAAGTACCATTTTGGATAACCTGTACTGTCTCTGCTGCATTCATTTGTAGATTATCATAAATTAATATGGATAATCTTATGCATTTGAATCTAGTTCCAGCACTGTTATTTGGAACAGTTATTTTTTTTTTTTCTCCATTTGTGTTCAGGCACAGGGACTTTACATGGTACATGCACATAAAATACACATGCTCTGTTAATAGTACACATATATATATGTGCACGCATACACATGTGCACTTAAGTTTAAATGTTTTTCATTGAGGGTGTGTATTTCTAAAATCCTGTGCCCTTAAAACTCCCACTCAGTTTCCATCTGAAAAACAGTATTCAACTACATATGATTCAGAGGACAGTTATTGAAGAAGTATTTCATGAAATTTAAGTTAGATGACAAGGAATAAAGACTGAAAAGAAATGACTGAAGAAAATCCTTTCCTTCTCCCTCAATTAGAGCAGTTGCGTTTCTTAAAGTGAGCATTACTGAATTCAAACAAAATCCAGCTATACAAAATCTTTCTCACAAGTGACTTGCAAGAAGATTTTATATTTAATGCGGGACGTTTGGGTTCTGCATTTTTTTTGTTGTTATTAGGTTTGGGGTTTTTTTGGTTTTATTTTCCTTTTTTCCTAGTTGTATCTCTTAAGGTTATAACCAAGACAAATGTCTGGATGTAAATTCAAGAAAAAAACCAAAGCCTACAGCAACCCGCCTCTCAGTCACACACACACATAACACCCCCACCCCCCCCCCCCCCAAGTCAAGTGATGCTTTCAGAGGAGAGAAATTCTATTTCAAAACACATCCTACTTTCCTTTCTAATGACATTAGAGATTATCACGTGCAGGTGCTATTTATCTTTGCAACTGCATTCCTATGACTGTTTTACTGCTTCCAACACATTTACTTGTATGTCAGCCATAGAAAAGGTAACTGAAAATGGCAGTTGTTGAGAAAGCATGTCGCCATGCCTGGAATGACATGCATTATCGGGGCAGCAGGAGTTGCTGGCTCTACAGCCCATTTCTACTTGACCTGCAGAATGATTGGCTGCCTGGGATGGTGATGAATCACTGGAGTTTATGAAACAAGACTGCTGGCATCCTCCTCACAGAGGAAATAAAAATGGGTTGGGTTTTTTTTCCCCCTCTAACATTCTTGCTGTGGCAAAAAGCTTGCTTTTTTTTTTTTTTTTTTTTAAAAAAAAAAAAACATTTTGTTTTGATTCTGTGTTATTTCACCCTGCAGCAGAAGTAAATGTGTCAATTAGACGCGCTTTAGTACTGTTCTCAGCAAGTTAATGATGCACTGAAGGTTAACTATCTTTATTGTATGGAAGTGGGCAGGAATTCTCCCAAATTTTGTGTACATCTTGATCTAGACTCTAATTTTCTCCTCTCTTACTTCAGTCTTGAGACTGAGATAGCATAACTAGTAATCAGCTCAAGCAGGATGTAAAAAAGGATTTCAGCTCTTTTCACACACAACTTTATTTTATCTGATAGTGTCAGAATCAGTGACCATTCCGTGGGCTAATATCAGCCAGATCCATCTTCAGAATTTCTAAACTAATGACTAAAATGACATTTCTGGAAAGCACTGACTCCCAGATTTGCACTCACTTTCTAGGTAGTTTGTGAAATTATATTGTGCATTAAACCCACATTACTGGATTAGGCTGTTATGAGCCTCTGCTTGCAGGAAAGTACTGTGGGGCTGTAAATCTGCCAGTGCACTGACAAGGCTGACACAGCGTGGGTCACAAGCTGCCCTGTAAAATGCTGCCAAGTAAAAATGATCCTTCTATTTCAATTAAAACACACAAAATTTTGGGGTGTTTGGGGGCAGGGGAATGGAGAGAACTACTTGGTTATCTCTCCATGTAGCATACTCAGTGTGTTGTTGTGTTACCCTGAGTCCCTTATTTGGGTAAAACAACCTATTTTTAAGTTAACTCTCTCTGATTCAAAGGAATAAGATTACCAATAAAATTGCTCAGGAAGGTTTAAATGCAGCACTTACATGAATATAATGCCTTTTGTCGTTACACGTGAGAGGGTTTTTCTCAACTCTCATGCCTTGCTGCCTAAGCTTTTTCTACACTAGTTTTGAAAGGCAATTTGCATGCTTACATTGGCTATTAGACTTTTGCCCCTTCCTCCAAATAATTCAGTTGCTGCTGGACTGCAGAGGCTGCACCACTCTTGTTATTTAAGGTACAGCTTTCCAATGCCCCTTGTAAAATAGAGGAGGGCAAACTTTAACCAGCAAGAAGGGCAGCACAGGGAACTGTTGCTTGTGCCCTTCGGTGTGTGAGGGGTAAATGTTGTTCTTGCTCTGGAGTTCCCATGGCAGCAAAGCAGCAGGTCATCCTCAAGAGCAGCTTTTGAGAACGCCAGACAACAGTCTGTCACCAGGAGGAAGAGAGAGCAGAGAGTTTGAGGAAGGGGGGAAAAATCTAGAGAATCAGAGAGAGGATAAGGGAAATTAGAGGAGTGAAAAGTAACAGTATTCAAACATAGATCATCTGGAAATTGAACCTTGCACATGCAGATACCTGTGGATGATAGGATGGCTGTGCTACAGAGTGGATTTAAGATTCAAATCCTGCACCTGCTCTCCCTAGAAGCTTTAGGTCAGCATCTGAGGAATTGAGGGCCTCTAGAAATGAAACAGAGAATTATCAGAAAACTTAAAATTTTAGAGACTCTAAATTTTAAGGTGCAACCTCTTGATTTCATTTTCCTTCTCTTCTTTTCTCCTAAAAAAGATTTATCTGCTAAACTGTGAGGAAGAAGCTCACTCTGAAGCTTGAGAATTTGCCTGCATCATTTCAGCCCACATTTAATTTTAATGAGAGAGTTATATAACCCCCTTTAAAAATAACAAAACACTAACAGAACTGCATTGGCAACACCAGGTGTTCTGCAGTGCTGCTCCAATGAATCATATGGAGATTTGTCTGTGCACGGCTGATGAACATACATTAAACTCAGTTAACCCCCACCCCTGAATAAAGCAATCCAAAGTGACCAAAATTTTTCCTAAAGAGCTTCTCTCACAAAACAATGCCTAGCTAGATGCCTGCCCCAGGAACCTCATGGTTCCAGCACTTGTCCCTTACAAAGTTTTTGCATAAAGGTCTTGAGTTTTTCTTTAAAAGTTGCAGATAAACTATTGTGACATTTCAATGTGAAACATTGTATGTTAAACATTAAGTTGGGTTAAATGTTTTGGTTCAGAAAAGAAAATCAATGCTCCTCTTTGTTGTACTGAGCCCCAAATCCCTGAAATTGTTAAGAACAGCACATTTAACAGGTATCTCTGGGAAAAATAAACATGTGAGTTTATCAATGTTCCTTTCAGACAGAATTTGTTAGAAAAATGAATCAGTGACTTGAGCTTGTTAAACATCTTGGTTCACATGGCATTCTTGACTCTTGGAAGTCCCTCAGCCACCAGCTGCTGGAACGTGTGAAGGATCACTTGCCATATTCATGCTTTCTCTTTCCATTCCTTATCAGAGGCAGGGTCATGGGCTAGGTGGACCTTTTGATCTGGCTTATGTGGCAATTCTTACACCATTCATTTAAGGGGGAAAACCCCCAAACCACTAAAGCCAGGCATGGTGCAGTTTCCTACACATCCAAATGCCTTATAGTTAATGGAGGAGCCTTTTCTTTATTTCCTTCATATGTCTGATATTTAATGGTTTCTGTCTGAGAAACAAAGATAGCCACTTTGCATATTTTCAGGGTGATTGTTGTTTTTGAGGATTAACACGTATGCTAGGCACTTCATGAACAAATGAAAAAAGAAAACCTGTGAAATTTCCTATCTTAAAGGTGACACATATTGAGTTTAAGGTGAAATCCAATCATTTGCAGTGTAAAAGAAAGAAAAGCATATGGTAGAAGTGAATGAGAAGGGAGGGTGAAGGTTGAGCTCATAAGGATCCTGCTGCTAGAAGTGGAGTGCAGTAGGTTAATGCAGATATTGTAACAAACCCCTCAGGTGTCTTTACATTTTGTTTTTAAAAATAAATCTCCTTGTGGCTTTGTGTCTTTTTTGATGTCCCTTACATTCTTCCTTTGCTGATGCCACATTAGAACTTCACACTTACCTTTGCCTGTGGCTTTTGGATTTGGAGATGTTCTCCAGCATCACCTCCTGATCCGGGCCTCCTCACCATCTACTTTCCTCATCCTGCCTCTCTCCCAGTAACCAGACTTTCCAGATGGGCAAAAATCTCCAGGAAACTCAAATTTATATAGAATGAGAGAGATTTTTGTGTCGCCAGTAGTTCTTCCTGTGGGTGTAGGTGGCAGGGAGGAAAGATTTTTTGTTGCAGTGGGATTTTTCCTCTGCTCTTTCAAGGCATAGGTGGGGCTTTTGTATATTGTGAGGATGGAGCAACACAGACAAGAGCATCAGATGTGTGATTTCTCCTGTCCTAAGTCATAGGTTTTCACATGAAGATAACATAATAGGCAAACCCAAGAATATTCAGTTCCTTCTTTCAGGGTAGTTTGGAAAGGTGTCTTTTTTTTACCATAAATAACATCTGCTCTCTAGTAGGAAATCAGATCTGCCCAATGCTTGCAGAACCCCAGTTTGTCTCCTTTTTCAGTAGTGGTTGTTGATAGTCAGCAGGTAAGAAGATGAAGTAGTTCATATAAAATAAAAAAAAAAAAAAAAAAAAATGAAAAAAAATAAAGACAATGTCTGTTGGCAACAAAGTCAAGATAAGACTGGGTTGACAAAAGTCTCGGTCTTGTGTCTATATGCAGAAGGTATTAACACAAAGGTAAAACCTGTGATGTTCTTCAAATAAATAATAGGATGTAGGCAAGTCTTGGTCTTGCAAAATTTTGCTTGTTTCTGCTTTACTTCAGTATTCTCTAAATGTAGTGCTGAGCTCAGGAACAGCCCAGCTGGAGCAGAGGTTACTGAGCAGTTTCTGCTCAGCACTAGCTCTGTGCAGGATTAGACTTGAGGGTGATGATTGACTGTCCCATGTATTTGGTGCTGTTCTCAAGGAAGGGTGTTCCTCTAAATTAAAGGCCTTTCCAGAAACCCCTCCATTCCATGTAGCATATGCTTTGTGCCTTAATATGTTGCCTAATTGTTTTCGGAAAGATTGAGCTATTACCCACGAAAGGGAACAAAGGCCCTTTACCCACAGTGGGATGAAATCACCTCATCACTGGTATAAAATAGGAAGGGAAAAAAAAAAGAGGAGTGAGTGGGAAGTTTTACTATAGCAACCAAGTTTACATAATATCAAAGCGCTTCAAGTGAAAGCTCTAGAAATGCTTAATTTGAGGGACCTTTTCACAGGGCTAATTTTAAATGACGTTTATTTCTGAAGATATGAGCTACAGTAGCCTACGGAAGTGGAGGGAGCCTCACAAGCACTATTTTAAATACTTAAAATTCATTGATCAGCTTTAACCAATATTTCCATTTCCTTTTTAAAAGGATTTCAGTTATATGCAAGTTATTTTATTTCTCAAAATGAGCGGAAGACTATTGTGTGTTAGGTTTCGTAAATACAAAATCCCTATGGAAAGGTTAAGGCTTCATAATTTAAAATTTTATTCCAATATTAGACATAACTGAAAAATATAGTTTTGTTCCAAGTAATCACAACTGGTAAAATGGTGTAGAATTGCATCCATTACTTTTTTTACCATTCAAGGAAATGCACTACTTTTTGCTTTAATTGTTAATGATTTCTACACCATTCTGTAGTTCTGCCCAAGTATGCTTTGCTTTGCTTTTTCTTCATGTCCCCTCTCCTTCTTGCCCCTCCAGAAGTCTGCTACTAAGAATTAGGCTGATGGGCTCCCTCCCTTACAGGCAGGTAGGCTCACATCCCATTACACAAACCAAAATGCTGTACAGCCTGCTCTTAGTCATGCCTCTGCTTCCAGTCTCATGGCTTGCCTGGAAGGTTATTTCTTTGTGAAAGACAGCAACCACCTCGTTTGCAGTCACTAACTCTAGCTGGACCAGATTCCTGGTCCCCCTCACATTAGTGGAAGATCCTGAGTGATTCCACTGGAGTCATTTGAGCCCGCTCCAAATTTACACCACCGCCACTGAGCTCTGTTTCTGCTGCCTCTGTTAGAAACTTGCTTTGATGCCAGAGATAAGCTGAATCCCAAGCATGTTCATTGGCTTAGGGAGGAATAAAGCAGAGGATTTGAACTCTCTTCGTACTGCCTTGCAGGCTTGGGAGAGAGTGAAGTCATTCAGAAACTTTCCCTTGAAGTGCTTCCCACAGTAGCATTTCCTTGGCCCAAAACTGAGGGTCGAGTTGATTAGAAGAATGGCAGTTAAGGATAGGGTGAGGAGGGTTCTGGAGAGGGGACGTGATGTGAGATCTACACTGGATTTGGATCTGGGATCTGGAAGGGAAGGGGGTATCAGCTCTCTTTGTCACTCTCTGAATGAAGCTACAGGCAGTGATGTCAGAGTGAGCTCATACACACGATAAGTCACTGCTCAATCCTGGCCTTCTGCAGCTGAACTTTTGGGGGTTTTATTTGTTTCATTTTGTTTTTTTCTCTGAAGAGGTGTGCAATTTTCAAAGGTTGAGTTGTTCGGAGAAATTGTAGCTCTGTGTTTGAAAAGCTGCTTGAATGGTGACTAATCTGCAAAGGTGAGGAAGAACTGCTTCATCTGCCCCACTCGGATGGAGAAACTGAGGGGTAAAGGGTCTGGGCCTCTGAAATGAGGGGAGGAGAGATAGAAGGCAGCATTTGTAGCTGGAATAGGATTAAAGCCCGAGAACTGATGAATCCAAATTCTAGGTTCCTCCCTCAAAACTGCCATATGCTCCACCAGTTGAAAAAGCTTAATATTGGCGGGCAGCAATAATGCAGCTCCTCTATGCCAGTGTTAAGAGCCATTGTCTGATTTATGCTGTGAAAATAAATGCAGTTTCACTTGCCACTCTCACTCCCCATTTACCTCTGTACTGTAGCAACACATCAGAGCTTCCACTTTTCCCTTAATTTTTAATAAAAGTTGTTATTTTGCGTACATGTTCTGATCAAGAATCTGGCATTAATGTTACAAATAACAGAGCTGAGCCTGTAACTGTGTGAAACATTCAGGGTATTTTGTTTCTTACCACTTACCCTCTGCCATCAGTTAATTCATACATAGACACTACATAATTTATGTTTGAGAACCAAATTATTCGAATGCAGTTTTTCCCTCTAAGCTCTCCTTGAGTCGTATCTCAGTATCTTTTATGGAAAGGGTTTCTTTTTGCATTTGACCCTGTTCCTGCTTCTAACTTTTAAATGGCAAAAGCAAATGTGCTTTGAAAAGTGTGTTACACTGTAGTTGTTAAATAAAGCAATAACCTATGCACTTGTAATGCTTTCTCTATGACCTACTTACATACTACTTCACCCTCCTTATAGTATGATTAAAAGCTGCTTTGAATCCACTATTCCCTCAAGGGATTTGAGGCTAGAATTTAACAAACTGCTGAGAAGGCTTAAGTCAGTAAGAGGGCTTCCCTACAGCTTCTTCCAGCTAATTCACATGTAATTAAAAGGAAAATAAATATTTCAAAAGAACATACGTTTTAATGAAGCATTTTTAAGCACTTACACCTTGCATAATGGGGCAAATTTATAAAGATCTCTCTATTCCATATGCAGATTTTAAGCAAAATTATTTGTGATCCTCTCCTCCTCTCTCTTTGCATCCTGTGTGAAGCGTGGATTTACTTTTCAGTCAGCAGCAGTGGGTCTGTGGTCCTTAGAAGTGACAGGCTGGTGAGACTGAAGTCCCTTAGATTTAACATGTACCAAAAAAAACATGATTAAGAGGTGCACATCCAGCCGCACAGGGTGAAGTGAGGGTGGAGACTTCTTAGTTAAAAGAATATCTTCATCCTCACTGAGCTGTCTGTATTTCTTCTGAGGTAAAACCTGTCCCTTCTGCAGTGGCAAGATTTTGAAATTGAAAGTTAATCCAACTCTGCTCTGGGCCGGATTAACCACCATGGAGGCCTCAGATCAAAAACCAGGTGGCTGCATCCAGCTGGAGAAAGTTGTGCTGGTTTCTCCTTTCATTTGGACTTTGCACTTAATTTTTTTTATCCACTGTATAGTCAGTCCTACCCTGGGATGGATGGGTGGAGTAAAGGAATCACCATGAATTTAGTAAAGAGGGTCTTTGCTTTGTGCCTTTCTATGTGGATGTTTAGGTGCCATGGTGATGAGGACTATGTGAACATATAGAGCAGAGCAGATTAATAACACTATAGATATCTGTCCAGGATTGCAGCTGTCCTACAGGGATTATGCTAAGGGCCAAGTGAACCTTTTCTTTCTTTAGACTTGCAAAGTAGGCAAAAATTTTAGCAGCCTGAGGGGGTTTTCTTGCTTTTTAACTGTTTAAAATTGGAAAATCTCTTTGTGCAATAAACTGGACTCTAAAACTTACCTGTTCTGTACTTTTATTCCTATCAAATCAATGATGGTTAAAATTTATATAAAATTTGGCCTGACTGATAACACATTTTTATGGGTCAATAAATTTTTTGCAATAGAATGCCCTTTGAAAAGTTTAGGCGTAGTAGGTTTTAATTTGCATTTGTTACTTTTTGCAAGTGTTGATTATCCATAACAAATCAAATTATAAAACCTAGAAAGAGATTCAGATGGAGAAGCACACACAATGGAGAGGAACGTTCTGTTTGTCTAGACTGCTCAGATCACCTAGTAATCTTCGTAAATATGTTAATATCCTTTTGCCTGGAGCGGCTTTGTATGGAAGCAAGTAGGTCTTGGAGATGGAAAGGAAAATTTATACAGATTTTCAGGGGGCGGGGGTGGGGGGGTGCCCTCCAGCTATTTGTATGTGTGGAATTTTGTGTGCGCCTTGGTGGTGACACTTCTGTGTGCGGCCAACTCTGAGAACTGCGAGGTTGGGAGCGGGTTTTTGAGAGGTTACAGCCATGAGAAAGGATTTGCCGTCATTAGTTATTTAAATCCCTCTTCCTGATCAGTGAGGACAGAGTTACTACCAGTCTCTCGCCAGCCAGTAACATCACTCCGAGCATTTAAAAGACTGCCAAGGTCTGAATGGCAGGAGTTTGAGTGGAGAAAGCCTGCACCCACAACCTGACCAAACCTTCCCAGTGTCCCCAGTTTGGCTCCGGCCGCACTGGGAAGCGCCGTGCCCGAGCGAACCCCTCGCGGGTGCCGGGGGCAGTGCCCGCCCAGGGCTGTCCGCACCGCGGGGCCGCTGCCCCGCCGGGCTCGGTTCGCCCCGCACGGCCGCGGGCTCGGGCAGCGCTGCGGAGGCTCCGGGCGGGTCCCGCCGCCCCCGGAGCCGGGCCGGGCGGATCCGCGGAGCTCCGGACGGGCATCCCCCGGCCCGGCGGAGGCAATAGGCCTCTCCCGGGGCGGCGGGGGCGCAGGGGTTAACGGGGAGCCGCAGCGGGGAGATGGCTCCGCCTCCCCGCTCAGCACCTGGCGCTCCACCGACAGTTGCCTCAGCAGTCGATTTCGGAGGGGATTGGCGGAAAAAACCGAGAGGGGGAGAGAAATGTGACAACTGCCGGGGCTGGCGGCTGCCGCGGGGAGGCCTCCGCACCTGTGCCTGCCGCTCCGCCGCCCGGCGCAGTTGTGGGATCCGCCGCGCCCCGCCGCATCCTCCCGCCGACCGCCGCGGCGTCCCCGGAGCCCAGCATGACTTCTTCGTTCAAGCTGGATTTCCTTCCGGAGATGATGGTCGACGGCCGCTTGCTGGTCTCTGACAGAATGTAAGTGGCGGCGGGGCTGCCGCCGGTTCCCCCCGCCTCCCCGCCCCGGCTCCGGGTACCGCCCGGTACCGAGCTCCCGCCGCGGGGCGCGGGGCTCCGGCCGCGTCCCTCTCGCACCGCCCGCCCCTCCGCGGGAGGAGAAGGGGGGCTCGTACCCCAAGTCATCCCCCCCCTTCCCAAGTCACTTGGTGGTCTCCGTGTCGTGCCCCCTCCCGGGGCGTTCAGCGTCCCGCAGGTCGGTGCCGGCGGGCGCGGGGCGAGCGCGGGGGGTTATCGGCTGCTGCCGCTGATGATGATGATGCAACGTGGAGAAACGCGCATCGGTCGCGCGTAGCTGAGCGCTCTCCCTTCCGTGCCCAGCAGACACCTGTCCCCTGCATCCAGCCCGGACCCACCCGTGTCTTCTCACCCCTTCTCGGCAGAATAAAAAATTCCCTGCAAATTTTCATCAGTTTTCAAATTCAGATGAAATACTAAGCATCAATTGGGAGTACCAGGCAGAACGGAAGGATTTGGCTTTTTTTTTTTTTTTTTTCTTTTCTCCATACCGTCCCCGACAGCTGCCTGGTACAGCGAGTGTTAATTAGGGTGAGGATGGTTGTTTTATGTGCAGTTGAAGTGGGGATGAGATGTATTGGAAGGTTCTGAATGCTGGAATTTCAGAAGGAGAAGTATTCCCCTAGCCCGGCTCTGCTCTGTTAATCTCGGTCTGAAAGTTTCTATTATCATCCTCTTGGGCATTGCCAATTGACAGGTATTTTCAGGTAACCTAAGCCTTGTATGAAAAAGTAAAAGCTAGAAATGATGAAATAGACATCTGCTGAAAGATACGAAGTGTAAATAAGGACTGTGCTGCATTATTTTACAGTATCCAAAATATCTTTTATTTTGTTGCTTTTTCTTCTTTCATCGGGATGACAAACGTGGTGTGAGTTACATTAGAATGAAGCGAGAGGCTTTGGCATTGACTCTGCTCTGAAGCTGTTCTTGTTGAGGCAGCGCTTAAGTTACAAGTGTAAATAAACCCGTGTGTGCAGAAGAGAGTGTCACCTGCAATTTGCACAAATCAGGTTGCATACTGTGCACCCATCTAAGGCTATTCAGACTTTCATTGCCTTTTTTACTGGCAACAAAACTTTCTCTGAGGTGGAATGCTTTCCCTTGCACCAGCAGTGTTCTGCATGGAGTCATTCAGTAGTGGCCAGTTGTTCAGACAGCTGAGGTTTAGCAAGTCTGTGGGAGAGGGGCAAGAGTCAGGGGGAAGTCATCTACTTGGTGCAGATGACTTACACTATTTTTACAGTCCTTGAAGGACAGTGAAGTGTGTAAATGCTGCTTCTTGTCTTAAATTTGTGATTTTAAATTGGAAAGAGTTCTGTGCTGTGTTTTGCTCTTCCCGTTGTAAAATCCCAGGCTTTATTGGTGTTAATCAGTTTTAGTAAAAGCGTGGTCAAGTTTCTCCTGTTTTGCAGAAAAGTCGCAGAGGTTTGACCATTAGGGTACAAAGTAACAGCAGAACATTGGTGTCTCTTGCTCTGCAGCCCTCTGTAGGGAGCTCCCAAAGCCAAACTCCCCATCTCAGCTTTTATTATCTTTCTACCTGCTGTCCTTCCAGGCAGTCAGAAAAGATCCTGCTAACAAACATCTCCAAGCTCAAAGGCACTTTAACTGTGGCTGATGATGCCCTGTTGTCACTTAAGCTTATATAACTTTATCTCCAATTTGCCCCTCGAGGTGGGGGAGTACCACGTCAAAGTCTTTCTTCTGCATTGCTCTCTTCATACTCCTTTTTCTCTGTGAAGCATCCATAATATATTTTAACACAGCTTGAAACACAGTCAGTGTTCATTAGATGCTGAGCTTAATGTGTGGCCAAAGATACAAAAACTAGTCTAGAGAAATGTCAGCTCCTAAGTGGATCTTGAAATACAGAAGTTTGATAATGGATTTGTTAAATGCACACATCCTTGTAGAGTTGGTGCTGGTTCCCAGTGCATTTTGGGGGGGGGGGGGGGGGGGGGGGGGGGGG
>CM031879.1:3971832-4204332 GCA_018697195.1 Certhia americana
GACTAAGTAATCTCTCGAAGGAAAAAAAAAAAATTACCTCTTGTATCATCAGTGGTCGTATGTGATGTGATTCCTTGTATTAACCAAACCTTGCTTTGCTGCTGATCTAAGTAATTGTGGAGATGGTATGACTTCAAGGGATCATGTGTCATGCATGCAAATTAATATTGAGGCTAAATTGCCATGAACTCAGAGAGCTTCTATTCCTAACAAAAATAGTCTTGAAACTAAATGCTGTGTGTGAGAGCTTTGCTACACTGCCTTTCTAATACTCTGTCATTCGCTGTTTAAAACCATCTTTATCTTGTCCTTCTTAGCCAAGTGGTGGCATATATTTATTTGCAAGTCCCCAGCTCTCTGGACTAATCAGTGCTGACGAGGATGCAGTTTGATTACGCATCAGGGGTCAGGGGCACACGAGCACCTTCCCCTTTAGCTGCCCCCCCAGGCGAGCGGCGAGCCGCCAGCAGCGTTAACGGGGTGGCGCGGAGCATCCGAGAGCACGCTCCGAGTTACCACGCTGCACAAAACTTTTAACCTCGCCATCTGCTCCAGCCATTCCACATAGCGCAGTTCAGTCTTTAGCAGAAAGGAATTTCCTGTTTTAGAACAAGGCAATTAGCAAAATATATGTATAGCACTTCTCTTTCACAGCACAAATTGGCAAAACTTGATTTTTCTTTTTTGTTTGTTAATATGCCGGTGGCATGTCAGATGTTTTGGGAAATTGGTAGCATGCAATATCACTTGCACTTCTTCTTTGCACATTTATAAATTATCTGTAAAGTGATTTATTTTCAGAATCATCCGTTATTTCAACGAGAGAGAAAAAAGGGATTTTTCAAGGAATAACTTTCAGCGCATACCTGGTGTGAAAGTTAACTGCCAGCCTGATAATTGCAAAGTTAAAATGCTTTTACCTCTGTGGGAATGTTAATGGCTCTTAAACGTTGCTTGCTTTCAAATTTTGCTGCTGTTACTATATAGCTAAACAGAAATAAAAGAGAACATCAGATACATTGAGCATGACTGTGTATAATTAAACTGAATGCATGGCATCAGTGTACCTGGTTAGTGACTGAATGGCAATTTACTAGTGAAAAATAGTTAATGACATGACATTGGAAAATAGATACTCTAGGATATGAAGCATAAAGGTGCATGAACTTCTGTTCTTGAGGACAGGTGGCAAGCTGGATGCTCTCACCATGGTAAATGTCTGCAAAGAACACTGCTTGGAGAGTGCTCTGGGAAGGATCAGGAATTGTTTGCCTGCTATCGTGCACTGCGGGAAAGAGGCAATTCTGAGGAAAATACATAGATGCATGTAGGTGAAACATGTAGATGAAATGTGTGTACTTGGACAGGGTAGGAGAGGGTTAATGGTTACTAAGTGAGGTTATAAAATCTGAGTTCAATGTAATTTGCTGATTTCACTGGCTTACATGTACATGCCAACTGGATGATTGTGAAGTGGTTGCTTTGAGGATTAAATGCTCATCATTGTAAACCCCCCATGTTGATTTCTGCAATACCACAGATTTTTCCATTCCATGTTCCACATTTCAGCGCCTGGGATTACCTTTAATGTAAATGTGTATTAGTGTTTGTTACTACTGAAATAAACTCAAATTTTACCTTAATTTTTGGTAGCTGGATATAATGCCAATAAAATACATTGTGCTTAAGCAGTGTGCGTGCATGGGTTATAAGGCAAAAATGTGAAAAAATATTTAGCCTCTGAAATTTTTCCTCTTGTAATAAAAATGAGTCAAAATCAGAAATACGTGCAATATGCTGGTTAAAAAGCCAGTGAAGATCAATTTTTGATACTTTTTGTTTGTACTTGCTCTTAGTAAATAAGAAATGTCATCAGTCACAGAACATGCTTGCACTTTAAAATCCAGAACTTCATTTTCTGCAGTAAACCTGCAATATAGGACTTTTTTGGGGGGGTTTTTTGGTTTGGTTTTTTTATTATTTTTTTTAGCAAAAAACTGGTGATAACAAATTTATGATTTTAAACTTAACTGCAGGGAAACTCAACATCCTGTCAAAAATAATTCTTCCACTCTCTGGTCTTTTTTATATCTAGAATATCAAACTATGATTTCCTAACTGAAAATAGAGTGTTGAATATTTTTAAGTCAACAGTCTCATCCTTATACTGGCACTTGATTCTAACTTTGATTCAGTAAGAGCTTTATTTTAAGTATTATAATTTTTACTTAAGTTACTTGTGTGACAGATTCCTTGGACCACTACTGAGGAAAAGCAAGGCAAAAAAAGAAGACAATTTTTGACTGTTGCCAAGGAACTTCAGAAAGGAAAATAAATCTTTGAATGTCTATTAAGTAATTACAATTTCATGGTGTCCTTCTCCCCATCATCTTTTCTAGAATCTCATTCAGAAGTTAACCTATGATAACTCTCAGCACATCAATATTTAAATATATCTTTCACTTCCTATGATACGATCTCACAAGTTTTAAGCCTCCCCCACACGTATTCATCATCCAAATTAATCATCAGTTATGATTGCTCTAACAACTTTGATAACTCTAAATATTTCATTGGCATTTTAGGATGTTTGATGTCTTATGAGCATTTGGACTATTCAAATTTCATGATTAATTCATGGACTAATATAAAAATATTTGCCCAAACCGATACAGGGGAAAGGTGTACAAAATCTTTTCATTTTTAAAAGCAACTGGAATATAAAGAGTACACTCGGGCAAGACAACACTCTACTGAGCAATCATTGTGTTATAGTTTAAGCAAATAAAAACTTCTTTCCTGCTGAAGTGGAGAGGCGACATTTTGGTTTTCTTTCTTTTTTCTTCATTTCCACATGAAACTGTGTTTCCTAAAGGGGATCATTTCTTGTGTGTTCATATGGTTGCAAAGTATATTGCATCTTCTGACATGATTTCCTTTGATTAAAACAAACTGGTGGCAGGGCAAAGTTAACCAGAGGCTAAAGTCACAAAATAGGGAATATACGTAGAAAGCAGGGCTGAGCTTTTCTTAGCAAAGAAGTGGGAGAACAAGAAAAACCTTCATAGGTACAAGAAAAATGCAGGAACAAGAATGCCTATTTGGAAAATAAAAACTAATTGGAGCAATAAATGTAATGTTCTCAAGTAATTGTGAAATAATTATTCCCCTTTAGAATCATCATACTTTAATTGCTTTCCAACACGTTGCTGCATTCTCCGTGGCTGTGGAAAGGAAGAGAAGTGCTTGTGTTCCCTTCAGGATTTCATTTTTCATTTGCAGTAAGCTGCTGGCTTTCTCATAAAGGTTTTCAGAAATATGTTGCCTTAAACACTGTTGTGTTCTTCCATATAGGGTTAAATAGAAAAGGTGAATGGCAGATGCTGAAGGTATAAATTCCTTCCTAACGTCCAGATAAAGCACCCTGAGATTTACTTGTTCAGTTGCTCCATCCTCTGTACCACAGATTTATAATCAATCTCTCATTTTCATTGAGACTGGGTTACGTAAATAGGACACACTTTAGTAGTGTATTCTCTTTGCTCACAGCTTGATTCTTGAAAATTCAGCTGACAATAGTTTAAAATTATAATATTAATAAAGAGGAGATCATCTGGCCTTCAAAATGACATCTGAAAGCAGCTTCTGTTTTGTGTTAAATCTTAATTACTGTATTTAAATGAATGCCTAAATGAGCCAATTCACAAAGGAGTTGCCTACTGTACCAATAGTGCCTGTTTGGTGATTTTTTTTTGCTTTCCATTTACACAAATATAAAAAATTAGTTTATATGGATGAGAACAGCTGCGTTCTCTTGCCTCTTACGACTCAGCTGAAGAAGGCTGAGTATCTTGAGTGTGTTCTCTGCCCTGGGATGGCTTCTCCCTTGCCTGCCAAATGGTGGCAATACTTAAAGTCAAGTTCAAAAGCAATGCTCCAAAACAAACACTGGTGTAAGAGCTGTGAGAAAGATCCTGCACTGGCCTCCTGTGCCATGTTTTGTGAGTTTACCCATCACTTACTATCAGGGGCAGCCAGCTGAGGCCAGGACTTGGGTCTTAGTACTGTGGAGAGACTCAGACTGAGCCTGTCAGCGCTCCAGCCTTTGGTTAGGCTGGAAAGGATGAGCTGCTGCCATTTCTGCTCAGCTTAGTCTGGTAGCTAAGGGCTGTGTCCAGGTTACTCTGGAAGGAGACACTCTGCCCAGCTATGCCCAGCTCCCCACTGCATCAGGGATGGATTCATCCCCTGCAGAGGAGCATGCAGGGAATTTATGTCCT
Organism: Certhia americana; assembly: GCA_018697195.1. Classification (NCBI taxonomy): domain Eukaryota; kingdom Metazoa; phylum Chordata; class Aves; order Passeriformes; family Certhiidae; genus Certhia; species Certhia americana. Next base: position 3,976,113 of record CM031879.1, read on the forward strand.
TGATTTCCCTCAGCCGATGCATAGTGAGCTGCTTCAGGTTTGCCAGGGAAACAACAACAGCAACCTGAGAATTTTGCTTTATGATTTTCATATCCCTGTTCATTTCTTAAATTGTTGTGTGGGTCTTACCCTGGGGTTTTAGAGTTTGCAACCATGGTTATTCCAGAGATGTAGCTATTGCTCTTTCAGGAAAATGGCATTAGTGATCTACTGATTTTTATTATTAGTATTATTATTATCATTATTATTGTTTTCTTTTTTTCATGTGAGTTAGTGTGACAAAGAAAATGTAATTCTGGCAGAAAAACCTAACACTGCCCCAGCAGTAATAGCTAACAATTCATTTCAACATTACTTTACACCTTCTTCAGTGTCTTTCCACTTAAATGTACGCACTCCTAGAAAACAGTGGAGATTTTGGGAGGAATATCCAAACACAAAGACCATTTAGCTGGTATGTGTAGCTGGGTATTTCCCTGACAGGAGAACTAGGACCCTTTCAGTCCCAGGTTGTATTGTACGCTGTTCCTACCTCCTATATGCTTTGAAGCAGCTCCAGTCTGATTGCAAGTCACAGCTGACAAGAGATACCTTTTGTTTCATAACCCTGAAAAGATAATGAAAATCCATCATCCTAAATCCAAAGGTGTGGCAATGATTTCTTGCTTAATATGAAAGCACTCTTCCCAATTCTTGCTTCTCAAAAGCTTTGCACCACTGAATTGCTCAGAGATGCAAAAAACCCCCAAACACCTACCTACAGCTTGCTTGACCCACCACTTGTGTTGTTGACTCCAGGGGCACTTGGTCCAGTGATGGTTTCTGGCCTAGAGTGAGATAAGTGCACTTCATTTGCCTGAAACAGGCCCAGTAGTTGAAAATTATTAGCTTCTGGGAAAGGATAAGTGCATCTGAAAATCTACAAAATCAAGTGATCTATTCCCTTCTTCTTTTTTTTTTTTTTTTTTTTTTTTTTTTGGCTCATTCAATTGCTTGGCTCTGTCAGCTTTTGCCTGCAATTCATTGCTAGTGAGAGAGGCAGCTGGTTCTGCCCTTTATCAATAAATGCTTTTATATTTTTTTTTAGTTCAACACAGATGGTATGTAGAACAAACATTAGGAGTTTGAAATGTTGTCCAACATGCTCCATGCCCAATGGCTGTTGCTTAAGGAAAACTCTGTTCTACCTGGTTCTCATGCAAGATGCTCTAGAAATTGAAAGTCACATGGCTGTGGTTTGTCTTGATTTCACCATGACTTTTAGTAAACTTGTTCCCCTTGTTGAGTCCTCTAGGTAAATAAAAATACTCTTTCATTTTATCTGCAACGTCTCTCTATTAACATATAGAACAGCTGATAATTTCATTAGTCAGTAAATGAACTTTCAATTTTTTTCTTAATTCAGTTTAATTTCTTCTTCCAAGATTTTATTGCTTAGGAACCAGTTTCTTATATTCTAATGGCCCTATCCAAACTATGTTAAAGCCCTGCTGTCCAAAAAAACGAAGCAAACAAGGAAAAGGAAATCCCAGTGACTATTACTTTAGCTATGCATTTAGTGTTTAAAATTGATTAAATATCCTTATTGGGATGATAATCAGAGATTTGACCACAAAACCAGAAATGCTGAATTAAGGAATAACCACAGATGATCTAGATGATGCCTTCAGGAGAAAAATGCAAAAGTCATTCCACTTGTCCTAATCTGACCCACATCAATCAGCTTCTTCCTTGAAGCACTGAATTTTTAGGATTTCCAGGTGAGCACTGGCTTTTTCCAGCAGGTTCAATGTTGCCAGCTCCTCCTGGAGATCAGTATAGAGTGAGAGGAGACCAGGGGGAAGAGGAAGGAATAAAATTAGCATTTAATTTTGCAGGATGTGGAAAAATCAATGACAAGTGAAGCAATTCTTGGAAAAAGAGAACCTCTCTGGACACGTAGAGCACTATTATCTGATGTTTTATTACCAGCCATAGCCTGTAGTCCGTGTTCAAGCCAAACTTCCGATGGGTTTCCAGGAGCTTGGCTTGAATGAGGAATGCATAATGCTGGGCTTTGCATCCCGTGCCAGGATGTCCAGCTCTGAAGGATGAATTGCAGTTGTGTACATGGTTTTTGCAGCCTTTTTCTCATGGCTTGCCTCAGAATGAACTCCAACATGGAAACATGAGGCAAATAACTTTTCTGTTATTTGATAGATACTGTTCTACTTTGCTAGCAGAGTGCCTGTCTTGATGATGAAGTGGAAGATAAGTCAGCTTGAGTTAGGCAGGTATTCTTTTGAGGCATGTTCACACATCTCAGGTTGGGGCAGGGGGATTCTACTCCTCTTGTCAAATCTTTTCCCCTTTACCAGAGAGAAGGATTCATCTCAATGCCTGAGGGCTCTCAGCTTTCACAGATATCTCTATTGTTTGGCTGCAGAAGATAGAGAAACTTCCCCTTTTAAGTTGGTTTGTTGTCTGTGGAGAAGAGAGTAAATGCAGCAGCTTCATAACTGTGCTCAGATATAGTTGAAGGAAGTCCAGCACTATATTACAGATTTTTAAAACAATTGGGTTTGCCTGATTTCATTGTCTTCTAAGTGCAGCCTAGTATCTCACTTGGTAGACCACATTTATTTATCTTCAAGACAAGGCTGTGTAAGAGAGGAAATTCTACAATTCTGTGTAGAATAAGAAATACTCAGAGTTTCAGCAGCTTCTTCTTCCTGTTCCCATGTCTTTGCTATTCCTAGGGTATTTCAGTGAAATAGAATGAAGCTTTGTATATTTTTTAATATGTATTGTACAGCATAATGATTTAGGGTCAGATTCTGGGTATTTTTGAGCCTTTTTTCTTCTTGCAATGACTGTTTCAATATGGCCATATAGATGTTTACAAAGAGTTCTCATTGTCATTGGAAAGTGAGACAGCAGCAACTCTTCAATCTCCTATACAAATCCTTCCTTTGAAACCAACATTCACAGAGGAGTGAGGCTTGTTTTCCAGATAGAAATATGGCTTATGAGGCTTAGTCTTCAAGAAGACTGGCTGATCTCTGTGTTTTCAGAGTTATTCCAGGCTCCTTTAGGTCACTTCTTCTTCCCCCGCATGCACAGTTTATGGGATTTGGGAAGAGGTCCTGCAGCAGCCTCATTGCTGCCTGTCTGTCTATGTTGATGAACAGCAGGCCAATTGCAGCAAGGGACACACTCTGGAATTCACAAAGGAGCAATTTTCAACTTGCTCAGATGCCCATATTGTACCTGGAATCTCTGCAGGAGCTGGAGGCTATTTGGCTGATTCTGTGCCTCTTTGGTCTCTCTGTCCTCACCTCCACATCAGTGGATGCTTAGACTTCTTTACTTTGCTGGCCTTCAGGGGATTTGAAGGTCTCTGAGCACACCTTGGCTCTCCATTTCTTCTCAAGTGGGGAAAGGCAGTGGAGAGGACTACTGCTGACTTCAGCCACTTGGGCTTCTGATTTTGTTTGGTTTGGAGCCACATATAGAGTGAATTTGGAGTTAAAAGATGCCAGGCCTCTGGGTAAAATTAATATTGTGGAGCAGAAAAAGGTATGTATTTAGGCAAGGCTTTCATATAAGATGCAAATTCAGGATTACTTGGCAGAGAAAATAATCATTTAAAACTAATGTTATATGTAAAAAGTGGAGCATCATTTGTGTTAACAGGAATGAAGGTTTTACTTTTAAGCTCAGCAAAGCTTCCAATCCCAAAAAATGCAAAACTGTTGATGATGATTTCTGGACGTGGACCTGGAAGGCTTCATGGAAACTTACAAATAAATCAACTTTTCTTTCCCAAAACTCTTTGGGAAAAAAAAAAAAAGATGTAAATATTTAACAGCAAATAATGGCATTGCCAAGAACAGCAAACAAAGCCTTTTTATTCACTTCTATAATATGCTGTAAATAATGAAAACCCTCATAGATCTAGCTGGATTTTTTGAATCAGTGAAGATGCTTAGCATGTAGCACTTTCAAAATCCATCACCATAGCTAAAACTCTTTTCCAGTCTCTTACCACTTCATGCTATATTTTTCTCTGTCCCTGAAATATGCAATTTTCCCTGCTTATGTTTGTTTAAAATGCTGGGAGCCTTCAGCCTGCTCTGATCCATCCATGTTTCAAGCAAGAAGCCTTCCCTGCCCTTTTCTACCTTGTGAGTTAAGAACCACCCTGCTTTCCTCTCCCTTATCACCATCCTTTCAATATCCACAAAAACACCACTGTGATTCCTTCCCTTCTTTTCTGGTAGATGAAGTTCCTACAAATACTTGCAAAACATTTACTTAGTTTTCTTCTTTCTTTAATAAGTGAGAGAAACATATTGAACTTGGAGAGAACCACCTAGACTTCAGATCTGAGGTGCTTAAGGATTTTATATTTTTACTATTCAGATAGAGATTCAAATTTTGAAAGTCCCTGGAAGCATGACCAGCCCTTCTGGTCTGTTTTTGTTGACCCAGCAGACTGGCATTAGCAGCCCTGATTGTGAATTTCTAGGTCTTCTGGGGATCTGTTGCTTGACAAAGTATAGTAGTTTTTCTTGCATTTTTTGTAGTGGATGCTCTCAGCTCTCTTTTTTAAACAGTCTTGTCTACAAGTTGTGAACCAGCTACAATCATGTTGTTTTCTTTTTTACCATAACCACAAGTTCCCTACTTACCCAATGCAAATCACTGTGGATCTACATAACATGCCTTTCTCAAGGACATCTGTTAATTCTGTGTGACAAGCCAGGGAGTTTCAGCCAGGAATATTGAGCACTGAAAGAAGACTTGGTTGTGCTCAGTAGGGCTTAAATTTTAAGCAATCATCCCAAATTATAGCTTTGACAGACTTTGTGTGTGAGCAGTTTCTTCAACATGGAGGTGTTTAGGTGAGACTTTCATCATTAACAGCATTCCCCTTTACAGTAAATGTATACAGCACCAAGTAGGTGATGCTGCAGGAAGACACAGGGGCCTCAGCAGATTGCAACCTTTTCTCTGAGCACTTGACTTTTCATACAACAAAACTGGTGGTAAAACTCAATGAAAACAAGTGGTTTAGAATCAGCTCAAATATTCAGGTTCCAGAAAGACTGGTTGTTATAAATAAATTAAGGACTGAATCCAAAGCTCATTGAGTCAATGGGCAGGCTCCCTTTGATTTCAAAGCACTCTGTATCTGTGATCCAAACGCACTGCGAACAAATAAAGACAAAGAATTTATGTTGATTGAACATATTCAGTGTGACAAGAGCTTAAGTCTGATTCTCCTCTTTGCTTATGAAACACAACTGTGTGCTTCTCCCTAGGGTTGCTGGCAGACAAGTATTTTGGTAGCTGCATGCTAGGACTCACAATTAGTACAAGCGCTGGCTCCTAGCACGAAGAATCACAGTGCTCTGTGAAATGGAGAGAAAGTTATGGAAAAGGAGAGAAAGTTATGCCTGATAATGCACTGTGGGGTTATCCTGATTTGCCTTCAGGGCTTTAAAGGCATTAATTTATCCTCCTATTTTTATTTTTCTTAATTCTTTTTAAAAAGTCATCTTAATCTGTTACAATGATAAGTTTAATGGCATCAAAATATTTGCAGTTAAACTGTGGGCTTTAGAGAGAGGAGGTTCTCTGCTGGCTGAATGTCCTCTGTTCTCATCCCTTGTGCTGGTTGGAATATTCTGTGGCATCAAGCTCTGGGTCTGCCTGATCTCTGAGACTTGGGGACACTGTGTAGGTTCTTCTTGCTGTGTGTAAATCTTGTTTAGAAAGTGGGTTTCTTTTCTTAGTCAAGGAGCTCAAGGAACTCCAAGGGATGGATGTGTTGAAAGTAGCACAACAGTAGGATCAAGATCACTTGTGTCTCAGACTGATTCCAGTATACTACTGATGCTGAATAGAGATGCACAAATCACTTTTTCTTATGATATAATTAACTTTCATGAAGCAGAACTCTGATAAAGATTTCTTTTTTTAATATCAGATACATATATTACATTTTACCCTACAAGAATTTACTCCTCTGGGTCTTCTGAACAAATCAAAAACTTGATTTCTCTTTCTGAAATTCTTGATCATGTTCGCTTTGAAGCAGCCTTCAGTCCCATTTCTAAACTGAAGCTGGCTGGTTTGTCTCAAAGTGACTTCCCCTCATGCAACCTTGATACCTTTTCACTTGCTTATCTTTTTGTTCTGATCTAGATTTACTTTTGCAACTGCAAAAGGCATGATCATTTGTACAAGGTGTACTCAGGTGTACACCTCTACATTTTTAGCTACTGTATTTCAGGGGTTTTTTATAGACCTCAAATTTTCAAAGTAACTCAAATTAATCTTTGTTCTGGTTTATTTAGGTTCCCCATGCAAAGAGTGGAATAATGGGAAAAGTAAAAGCAGAATGTATGTAGGGGTTAGTATAAACCACAATTCTTTTCATACTGAACATTAGCTTGTTGAAATGCCTCCACTCTTGGCAGAAGACAAGCTTCGTAACCTAAGAGGATGTGATTTGAGTGGAGTTTTCATGCCCCATGTGCTCATTGTGTTCTTGCCACTGATGCAAACATTATCTATAATTACATTTTCAAGAGACTGAAAATTGCAGTCTTTGTGGAACAAAAATGCAGCTGAAGAATGGAATGTATATCCTCTCCACCCTCATTATAAGGCTTATAAAAATCAAACTATAAGGCCCAGTACCGTAGCTTTCAGATACAGGAAACCAGCACTGTTAGCCTGCAGTAAAGCATTTTCATTGGAAATTAAGGCCTTTTGATAATCAAGCTAGTGCTGTTATTTCTACTAGCTCACCATTGAAACTTGTCAAACTAAAATTTGTAATTCAGAACAGTATAAATAAAGTTGGAGTATTTACTCTGTTTGCTTATTTACAATATTTTCATGGGTTTGAGCTCTAATTCACAACTGGTGGCATCATTAAAAGATTTATTAGACAGATCATAACATGAGTGTTGTAATATCCTACCACACCATGCTATGGAACAGCCATGTTTTTCAGGAGGAAAACAACAATACTGAAAATGCTGTTTTCATTATGTCCTCCTGGACACCGAGAAATTTTAGTGCTGCTGCTCAAACTGCACATCTCAATGAAACATCTCTTCCCTACATCAGTGTTACCCTCTTTATTCTGGTAGCTGAAGAACCAAAAGTAGAAAGGAGAATACATAACCTTGATTTTTTGTGTAAAACAAGCACTGAAAACTTTAAAAGATTCCAGGTGGAAACAGATAATCTTGATCTCTTATAGTATGCTTTTTAGAGTAGCAATTAATGAAATCACAGTGCACCAGTCACCTTGTTCCTAACACCCATGCCTTCATTTTCCTCTTAGGAACTTCAGTTCTGAGTGGGATTTTCCTTTCAGGCTGGTTGGGTTTTATTATTCTAAGGGAAGTAATAATTTGGTTGCCCTTCCTAGGTTCACAGTTATTATTAAAATCAATTCCAAAAATAATTTACATTAAATAGTGTATGTCTTATTAGGTATCTGTTTATGACCATCTAACTTTATGTGGAAAGAGCTCTAGACAACATCATGTTGCAGCCAGGTGACAATAAGGGCAGCTAGAGCCACATGCTTTATGCAGTTGCTGCCCAAGTTGGTAATTCTGCCTCTAAATTCTGCTCCCTGATTGCTGCAAGTTATGCCCAGGAACACTGTGGTGATTGAGTGCTGGAGTTCCCAGGACAGCATCTATTCTTAGTGGTCCAGCAAAACTTATTAAGAAAAGTAATTAGAACAAAGCTCAAGTACATTAGCCTCTTTAATGCTCCTGAATTCTCAGAGCTGTCTTCAACATTGGCAGAGGCTGTTTCCAGTAGAGAAGCTCAAGCAACTTTCTTTGCTGAAGTTAAACCCACTTTGCCATCATGGTGGGAATTTCTTCTTACATAATAATATCAAGACACAGACAGATCAAAGGGGGCTGGTATTCCAATTAGTGAAAATAACTCACTTTGCTTTTATTTTTATGATGGATTTCTGTCAAGATGCAAAGTTCTATGTTTCTGCCTGCTTCTTATGTATGATGATCTACGCCATGTCACCTCACACCTTTTCTGATATCTCTTGAGGCCTCGGAACTATGATGTGCTTCCATAACTATCAATTTCACTTTAAAATAAATCATTTTTTTCTCTCTTTCTTCTTTATCATAAGACTGCCATCTTAACTCTGGCAGGCTGGAAGTGTATTTTCTTTCTCTGCTTGCAACACCACACAGCATTATATTTGCTCAACAAATCATCTCCACCATCATCCTGAATATTTGTTTCTCCATTGGAATCCAAAATGCAGTTTCAAGCGTGTTCAGTCTTGTCTGAGGAATCAAAACTATGTCTCCTTGGGATTTCAGGGAGTCTTTGGGGAGATCTCTTTGATATTTAAACTACTTCAGAAATGTGAGTGGCCATATTCCTGAGACAGGAATGTTCACTAAAGACTTTCAGTACAGGGAGACACGTGTTCTGTAAGAGGAGCTACAAGGATTGGTGCTCTTCATTGTTCTTATTATGAACCTATATTCACTCATCTTGGGTACTTATCTCCTTCCCTAGGCATTCCCCTCCCTGCTAATTCTGGTAGAGTTGGACAAGAGTTAACCAAGTGCCCTTTGAGCTGTAGGATGTCCCATTAAGCAGGAAAACAGGTTTCTAGGTTTTACAAGTCCAGACTACTCACATTCACTTACTGAACAAGCAGTCTATTTATAAAAGGGCCTACAAGCTATTTTTTCTTCCCTTATGCCAATTAGTGACAATTTTTAGGTCTCTTCTGTCACACTCAGGATTTTTGTCTTTGTTCTTCAGTTGCCTTCGAGAGGTCTTTTGATGCTTTCTGTACTGTTGCTTTGTAGGCCAGACAGTCGTGTCAAGTGTCACTCCTGACAACGTGCAGTCTGTATAGTAAATTTAATAGAATAACACTCCTTTGTTCTTTATCTCAAAAATAAAATCCTCTTCCAGTGGAAGCTGCTGAGTTGCAAGGATTGACAGCAGTTTGTCTTTTTGGTAACACTTGAAGGACAGTTGGGAAGACCCATCACTATGGACACACCAAAGACTCTGCTACTTGGTTTTTCTTCTTAGCAATTCTTAGACCTATGGGGAGTGAATATAATTTTCAGTAAATTGGCTTGTGCCAGCATTAAACCAAACTTGTCCTATTTCAGATATTTGTATCTTAAATTTCCAGTGGCAATGAAAATATGTTTGTTAATTTTAAAGGAGTCTCAGGACTTTCCCAAGAATGGAGAGAAATTATGTCACATAACTCCTGAGGAAGGCTGACTTTTTCCTGGCAATGCAGACAGGATTGATGTTAGTTTCACAACGAACTTTTTCATAAAATACACTTTTTGAATATAAATATTACAGTAGTCAGAAAGGAGTCTGCCACTGCCTTAAAGTTTCTGTTTCCTCACACTCTGGAGCTGAATGCTGATCCTCAGGCTATTCCATTCTGTGATGCTAATAGCACTAATACAGTATCATTGTGTTTGAGGCTTCAAAGATACCATACAAGCATTTTCTTATGATTCCCTGATCTTTGCATTTATACCCAGCTGTTTGTTATTCAGTTCAGCCATCAGCATCTAAGTCTCAATGGACCATGTAATATGCAGCTGTAGCCAGATGTAATGCTTCCTATTCCTAAATGTTTCTGTTAGAAGCTAAGAGTGGCAGGCTAAAGACGACTGATAACAGTGTTGCTTGCATTAATTTAAACTCTAGAGCTACAGTGATTCTGTTTGGGAAATTTATTCCATGGCCAACAAGCAGAGCAGTATTTCCAATCTCCATCATTGTTAGTAGTGTTGACATTAAATACATCGAGTATGTCTGCACTGATACAGAATGTACTTATGGTGCTAATTCAAATAGGAGAGGGATGTCCAATTTGCATAAACAAATATATTTTCAGATACAGTTCTATTTAAGAGAGATAAAGACAGGAAAAAGCTTGTTCTAAACAATGACTCGCAATAATTTGGAACAGTTCAACAAATCTTCACCCTCTTTAATTTTTTGTTCTCTATGGATATCCAGGGAACTTTCACAATACCTTGTTCATGCCACAGGCAGATCTTGCTCTGCTCATCTTTCCTGGCATGGGTGATGGCACAGAAGGGAATTGCAGTGTTTGAGTTTTCTGCTACAGATCACACTGAAGCGTTTGGCAAATTACTTCATCAGGTGACTGTGATTGCACACATACTCAGGGAGTCTTGGTAAAGCTCTTCACTACAAGAAACGTTGAGAAAGTTGTTCAGCCTAGAGAAGGGAAGGCTTTTGGGAGGCCTTCTAGAACCTTCCAGTACCAAAAAGGGGCTACAAGAGAGCCAGAGCAGGACTTTGAAAAGGGACTATGAGGGGTAATGGCTTTAAACTGAGAGTACAGGTTTAAATTAGATGTTGGAAGGAAATTCTTTATTGAGAGGGTGTTGAGGCACTGGAACAAGCTGCCCAGAGAAGCTGTGGATGTCCCAGCCCTGGAAATTTTCAAGGCCAGAGTGGATGGGGCTCTGAGCAGCCTGGTCCAGTAGAAAGTGTCCCTGCCTCATGGCAGTGAAGTTGGACTTGATGATCTTTAAGGTTCTTTCACACTGAAAGCATTCTGTGAATGTTTCTAAATTGATGCCAATGGGTGGCATCAATTTAGAGAGAGCTCTGAGAAACTTTGGACAGGAGCATTCTTCCCAGCTGCAAAATTCCTTATCAGTGGGGACTCAACATACTTCAGTATTGTTATAGAAACTAACTTTTCTCTAGGGATTTTAGTTTTTCATTGGCAGTGTAACTCTATAACACACACTTAAGATCCTGCTTGATTATTTCATACTGTTTATCTCAGTGTAAGAATGAAATCAAAATTAGATGTGTAGTGTTTCTTCCCTGCCCTTAAACCCATAAAAATGGTTTTAAGATAAATTCTTATCTATGTGATGGACAGTGCTCTCCCCTCCTTCTGTGCTCTGTGCATCCCTGAGGTGGCTGGTGCTGCGCAGTCAGATGCAGCCCCAGTGCTGGGCATTACGGGCTCAGGATGGATTCCAGCGTGAACAGCATTACACAGAGGATTTGATGTGATTGTAATGAATTGCATAGGGGAAGTGCTTGTTTGAAATCAACTCCATTAACTCAGAGCACAAACCATTGCAAAGTCAACAGTTTTTCTAAGTGGCCACTGCCAGCCATCTCTTTTGAAAACACTAATGGGCTGTTTAATTAGGTGATGAAAATTGTTTACAGTTGGTGATCCCAAGTTTTGTCATTTTAATAATGGTTAAATTCAATCTCTTCTTTGATTCTTGGCAACTCTCTCATTATTTCATAACCTGCTTATGTCTAGTTTAATTCATTTGCCTGTATTAAAACCGACCCTCTTGTACAGTAGTGGTGTTTGCTTAACTGCACTGTGTCATTGCAATATGTGGGGAACAACTAATATCCAGCAGTGGATGTTAAACAAGTACAACTCTGGAAGAGAATGTTTACATTTGTGGAAGATGTATTCTTTTTGAGTAGACTATATATTAGACTCAAAGATAATCCATCCAATAGCATGTGCATTGCAACTGTTCCTGTGTATCTCTTACTTCTGGGGTGTGCTAGCTTATCTTCTCTCTCCAAGCTTAATAATACATATTGCATTAAAAACCTAAAAAGGAACAACTTCGAGAATGTGATTTAACCCACTTGCTCATTCCCTCTCTGCCCACAATGGAATGGGGGAGAGAATGGGGAGCTGGACATAAAATTCATAGCTTGAAATGATTTAACAGGGCAATAAGAATTACAATAATAAAAGAATATAGAAAATAAGTGATACACAATGCAATTTCTCACCTCACCTGACCGAAGCCCAGCCAGTTTCTGAACAACAGCCCCAGCCAGCTTTGCCCCCAGTTTATGCACTGAGCACAACACCATACAGTGTGGAATGTCCCTTTGGCCACTTGGGGTAGGCTGTCCCTGCTGTGTCCCCTCCCAGCTCCCTGTGCTCCCCAGCCACATCACAGGTGGGGAGGTGTGAGAAACTGAAAAGTCTTCGTGAGTTGGTGTAAACCCTGCTTAGCCACAGCCAGAACAGCAGTGAGTTATCAACGTTATTCTCATCCTAAATCCAGAACACAGTACTGTACCAGCTACTGGGAGGAAAATTAACCCTATCTGAGTGAAATCAGGACCTTGTATGCTTGATTGGTCTCTGGTGGTTGCTTTATAGCAACCAAGAGCAGGAGTTTACTTTTTCTCATAATTTTCTGATGTTTGTCTTTACTTGGTGAAGGTAGACTGGATAACTGGAAACTATAAATATCTTACATTTTGATGGCCACAGGATGTCTATGGGCTCCTTCTCCTCTTATCCTATCTAAGCATACTACAAAGACCCACAAGTCCCTGTCTTAGCAAGCATACAGTCTAAACAACAAGCAAAAAAAATTGTTGGGTGTGAACAATTATGTGTGAAGTACACCTGAATGACAGAAGATGCATCCAGACTCATTGGACAGCACTGGCAGAGGCCAGGAGATGATGCCTGGTTCCCAGCCTTTTGGTCCTTTGCCATCTCAATGGACTTGGATTCTGGTTTGATTTTTGACAGCATTATATGCCTCATATTTTGCCAAGCAGCTCAAGCAGAGGCCGATAAACAAACTGGCAGATGCTGAGGGAGGGAACATCTTTTCATTTTGGGTTTTCTTCCCTTTCTATCTCAAAATCATGCCCTATACAGGTCTTTGGATTCAGAAGGAATTGGAGCCTTTCAGTTAAGTTTTGGATGCCACTGAAATGAAACCCCACAGAGTGGGATTTTTGGGGGAGCTGGAGACTGGTCTGTTCAGAAACCACGTTGCAGTTGATGCTGTGATATGAAATCCTACAGCATTTCTAAACCTCTTTGCACCTCCTGTTTTTGTGTTGCAGATGTAAAGGCATCATTAATATAAGCATGCAATATGCTGCATGGGTAATTAAAGCACTCTTGTGTTGTTCTTCCTTGCAAAGTAGTACAGACAGTTACAACCATATGTGACTGCACTTAGATAAAGGTTGTGCTTTCTGGAGCTCAGAAACCATGTGGGAGACCCATTTTCAGAAGGCACTTCATGGCTTCTGAGTCCCAGGACATCTGCAAGGACCTCACTAAGATGTTTCCAAAGAAGTCTTTCTGCAGTTCAGCTGCTCGAGATTTCTTTAGCCCTAAAAGTTCACAAAGAAAGAAAAAACCTTGGGTATAACTTCAGAGCAGGTGTTACCACAGCAGCAGTACATGAGTGACCAGGCAAGTGTATGAAAACCAGAGTGGTAAGAAGGATTTACACAACAGGGTAGGCATTTTCCAGCCTGACAATCCTCACTTCAGGTGTTTTACACTACTATAATGTGTACTCTGAAATCAAGGTAAATAGGCAAGCTGAGGATTGTTGTATTCCTGTGTTTCTGACATTACTGGACTTCTGGAAACTACTGTGATGCTGTTGCAGTATGACAGGTGGTCTATTACATAAATAAGAATGACTAAAAAAGAAATTGTTTATGTTCAAGACATAGAACTACATGAAAGATTCAAAAAAATGTGATTTCTCCCATTTTCCAACTGTTGTATTCTTGGAAAGTTCTTAAAATATGCATAGAAAATGCAAGCAAAATAGGTTTTTTTAAAATTTCTAATTGTGTGTGTTGTTTTCTCTCTAGGAAGCAAACAGATGAACCAAAATAAATAAGGTTTATTATACAGCTTCAGTGACAAAGGTACTTGACCTGAATAATAGTGGGAAATAATGAATGTAAATGTTTGCAAGAAGCTGTCACATATCTTTATTATCTAATCAATACCAAAGAGTTGGGATTATGTTCACATAGTAGTGGCATACCCTTAAAATATTATGGTTCACCATAAATGCAATTTAAAGAGTATCATTCAAACCCTCTACTTTTAAGTGATATTTTTACTAGCTTTCCTTCTTACCTTTGTGTCTTAGTTACCCACTCAGGAAAGTTTGTCCCTCCTGTGAAACTTCATATAGCAAACTGCATGAAAGAGCAAGGTTTGGGCTTTTTGGGGTCAAAGTTCTATGAGCTTGATTATTTTCAAAGCTAGAGTACAAAAAGTTAAAAGGATTCTTTGTATTTCTCTATTCCCAAACCACCATTTAAATTGAAACATAATTTTATGAACATTACATCCGAATGCCATTTCTTTTTACAGGATCCCTTACCTCTGGGACACTGGCTTGGATCAGGATTTTTTTTTTTTTTTTTCTTGCAACAGCTGTTCAGTGCATGAAATAAGCTAGTGGATGTGGTCCAGTTTATAGTGGGAAAGTGTCCATCTCCAAACCACCATCTCAATTGGCACTGAGTATCATCCTTGTCTCAGCAAAATGGCCAGAAATTGAATGAGCATGAATAATGAACCCTTTGCAATTGTCCAGGTCAGGTTGACAGCAATTTTGCCTCTGTCTATTGATAAACTTGGCAAAGATTCTGCATTTCCAGGCACACAGAGGCCTTTCTTAATGATTAATTCTCCAAAATAAAATGCACCAAGTTTGAAGTTGCTGTCGTTCCTAGTGCCAATGAATATGATGATGGAGTTTTCAGAACATTTTAATACGGGAAAAAACTTTGTAACCTGAACAGTTTTCATTTTAAATCACAACCACAGGAACAGTAAAAGGTGGTTTCATGTTGCAGTAATCCAGAGGATGAGATTTAAATAGTATAGACTGTCACATGACCTAAATTTTCAAATTTGGGTGTCTAAAGTTAGACACTGAAAATCAGGACAATTATTTTAGTCTTCCTACCCATTTTTTCAAGCACAGAAATACATTGTTAAATCTCATATTCATTTTCTATGGAAGTAGTGATGGTTTAGTTTTAACTTAGTGCTTTTTCTCCGAGGAGCCCTGAACAGTTTTATGAAGTGTGTCAATGTCTTGGTAAAGAAAATTTGATATTGAAGCCCAGCTAAGTTGAATCTGTGCTCTCATCTTAATATAAAACTGTCCTTTCAACCCAGCCTGGAGCCTTTGGAGGTATTTTCAAGGAGGATTATCTTTCTTGGCATCCTTCATAATCACTGGAGAATGAGAGGCTCTAGTTCTGAAACATCTTATTGGAGCCAAATGTTGGTGCTCTGCATTCCATGTGAGGAGTTTTTTGTCTGGTGTCTATAGAGGGAACCCAGACCTGGATTCCTATCCCTAAAAGAATCTTTGTGAATACCTTCTTTTGTGGGATTAATACAGTATACAATTCTTCTATGGTTGCCACATGAAGGGCATTTGTCCCCTTTTTCCTTATCCTAGAGACATCCATTGATCAAAATGCCTGAGTGGGGCTGATAAATCTTGGATTTATCAAATATCTACTCAGGCCTTTCCCTTTGATGGGCCTGGTCAGACACCTGTGTGTTGCACAGAAATGAGACCAGGTTTTTGTGTCAGGTTTGTCTTTACATAATCCATCTTGACTGGAGTCAAGTTAGGTGAAGAATGTGGTGTTAGTTGTCTGGTCCCATTTTAACCATTTGTCAAGGCTGAGCCCTAGAGCCGACTAGAAAGCAGAAGGCTCGGGAAAAACAAAAGGAGCATCCTAAATTCAGGCTTGTCTTAGAAGCTCTTTGTCAAATGCTAAAACTGAGGATGGAGACTTAGGGTTTGTGTGGTTTGGGAACTTTTGGTGAAAATATTCTCATGGCAGAATGCCTGTGTTATCCAGCTGTTTTTATCCAGCTTTCTGTCAAGGAACTACTTTGCTCAGGGGTGGAAGCAGGTGAAAAGAGGTGGATCTAGGTGAGTTAGCAAGCTGCCAGGTGGGCCACTGTCTGGACTGGCCTGATTGGAGTGGGAAACTTGAACCTTGGTGTGTTCATGTCAACCAAGTCACCTGCTTGCCAAATTGTTTGGTGATTTCTTGTGTAGGAAAGAGCAGGGCCTTTCCATGCCTCTGTCCCAAAGCCGATGAGCTCAGGACTCACAAGGACAGTGCAAGACAGATCTTCAAAATTAAATCTTCCCTGGCCTGTAGAGATCATATGTTTCGTCTCATCCCTGCCCCCCTTTCCCAAGATTTTCTGTCTTAGAACAGAAACACTTTTCTAAATGTAAAGTAAAATTATCCTTTTAAAGGAAGGCTATACATCCAGTTCTGTATTTCTTCCATTTATTCAGTAGATTTGTTTCTCATTTCAGGCTCATTTAAGACCTGAGACTGTGCAAGATCTTTAGAGAAAAGACCATGTCTTTGTACTGTGTTTATACAAAACCTAATTCTGGGGACCCTGATCCATGAAAGGTCTGAATAGCTCCTACAAGACAAATAATAATTTGGAAAATATAGGATTAACCTCTGCAAAACCAAATGCATTTGCTGGTTATTGCAAGGTGAAAGGAAAAAGAAAAGAAGTATGCATAAAGAAAATGGCATCTGTCGGCTGCAGGAAAATAGACCAGATTATTAGGAATTAGAGGTAACAGGCCTCTAAGTTTCTTTCCTCAAAATTACTGCAGTCAGAAAAAAAAAACACAAAAAAACTCTTCACATTTGTGCTTAATTTCACCTCTGTTTATTCTCCTCTCCTGTTCCCTGAAGAATGTAGATGAGGTTTAAGTTAGTCTTAATAGTAATAGGTTTGGAATCTAGCACACTTTCACAAAATTAACTTTGCTTCTGTTGATCTGGGAATTAAAATGCTTCATTAATTTAGCAAGTCCTGGTTTGACAGCCAAATAATGCATTTTGTGAGTTGTACTTTTAAGTCTAAAATTCTTATCTGCAGCCCTCCCTGGATGTCTCTGATATTCAGGGCAACTCGCAGATCTGCGTGGCCTGGAAAGGAGGAAAATGTCCCTGAATATATATAAGTGCCCTAATACAGTGTATATGAATATGTTGTGTCCAAGAATGTATTTAAGCACTACATGAGTAGGTAACTATTAAGAAACCTGTTTCTTCCCTCCTTTACAAGATACATTTTGGGTTTTTTTCTTTTTTCCTTTGTTGTTTTTTTCTTTCCCCATTAACCAATGCAACTTTACACAAGCATCAACATTTTTGGTGAAGGGAAAGAGACTGGGAAGCATGATGGATTTCTGTACTGTACACTGGGGTAGGGAAAGAGAGCAAAAACCTCAAACATGTCTGTATTGGAGGAAGAGATTTGTTATCTCTGTTCTTCACACCAGACACCATGTGGCACTGACTCCTGGGACACTGAAGAGATGCTGATATTACCAAGTTCTCAACTATACAACTCTATAATAAACTGTTCTCATGTTTCCTGTTCCAGTCATTCTGCAAATGCTCTTTATATGTTTTCTTCAAAAACATCCATGAGCTACGTGAACCATGTGTCAGGCTTTGCATGCCTGCAAAGGACTTGTATGGTGCCTTCAGAGTTTTCCCTGACATAGAAAATTAATCTCTTCTTCACATCTCTTACAAACATTCCCCCAAATCACTTTTATTTGACTGTGGCTTGTCTCAAGGCTCACTCTGGTCTGGGTTGTATGGCTGTGCATGGGCACCACCCAAGCAAATGTCTATGGAACACAACATGAAAAGACTTCAGAATTCTCAAGGCTCCGTAAAACTAACTGTAAAGCACTAAACTATAAAGCAAGTTGAAACAGTTTTGTTTTATTGGTGTCTAAAAATGCTTATTCCCTTTTAGTGTCACCTCAGAGTGGTGCAGTCCAGCAGTTTCACAAGGACATAATATAAAAGCAGGTACAGATTCCTCAGCATGAGGTATCACTGAATTCCAGGTTATAAAGGGAGAGAAGTTTAGCCAGACCAGTAATCCTGCTGGATGACCACTCGTCACAGAGTTATTAGGATGATAGATTCAGCTTAATTTGAACTTTGTTTCTTTGTAGCTCTGTGATTTACACCTCAGAATCACAGAATATGCTGAGTTGGAAGGGGCCCTTAAGGAACATCAAGTCCAATTCCTGTCCCTGCACAGGACACCCCAAGAGTCACACCATGTGCCAGAGCACTGTCCAAACACTTCTTGAGCTCTGTCAAGCTTGGTGCTGTGACCAGTGCCCTGGGGAGCCTGTTTCAGTGCCCAGCCACCCTCTGGGTGAAAACCTTTTCTTCATATCCAGCCTAAACTTCCCCTGACACAACTTCAGGCTGTTTTCTTGGGGGGTGTCACTGGTGACCTCAGAGAAGAGATCTCTGCTGGTGTATACAGAAATGACATACAAAGACAATCAACTGAAATTTTCTATTTGTGCACCCTGCTGCAAAAGGAGGAATTTTTACCCGTGCTTTATGAGTAAAATTTTTGGAATTTCTTTTCTCTGATCTAATTACCATAAGCCAAGATGAGCCTGTAGATTCTGTAGCCCAGGCTTATTGTGTTTTGCTTGTGAAAGTCTGTGAAGTGAAAGGCAAGGTATCTTTTTGTGACATAGCAGTGTGGCACTCTCTTTTCCCCCCATGCACTGCTTTATAACCTCGGTGATTTCAGAGGTAGCTTCTCTTTACTATGGTTCATAGCAAAACTTAATATTTCTGTCTGTGTTTTGGGAGGGGCAATGGAAGAGTTAATTTTGCTCTTCTGTTGTCTAGGAAACAGTGGTTGTACTTACTTTCCTTTTGAAAATAGATAGTGAATTCCACATTCAAGGAGCAATGAATAAGATAAAAAGCCACAAGATTAGAAGCTTGAATTAGACACCGTTTGAGAGAGCAAAGATAAGTTCATGTGTGCTGGAAACTTTTCAGTTGCGCTGGAGTGGAGTGGGGAGAAGATCTGCTTTTAAAGAAGGTGCTCTGGGCTTTTAGGCTCTGGGCTGTTGGCACTGATTCAGCAAAGCGTTTAACTAAGTGCCTAATTTTAATGATGTAGGGCCCCACTGAGTCCAGGGCTGAGGATGTGGTCCAGTTTGTACATTAAGCACTTCGCCTCCCACCACTTGGAGAATTCAACCCTGTGCACATGATGCTGAAAATTAAGAGAAAGAGAGACACCAGCAATTGTGATCTGGGCTCCTGTGCTGAAAACAAGCCATCCATCCAATTTAAGGCTGTAAATACTAAAATTGGAGATGGGGTTAATGACTCAGAACAGCAGAACAGGGAACAGGATTTAAAAAAAAAAAAAAAACCTTGATGGTTGTCACAATGGGCAGCAAATGGCAAGAGCATTTCAGTGCAAGTTTAAGACGATTATACTTGGGAGATGGAACTAAAATATAAAGCGAGGGCTGTATGCAATGCTGCACGTTTAACTGGAAATGTAGGTTATGTACTTGGTATTAATTCATGTCCCAGTGAACAGGGGAAAAAAAAAATCTGTCTTCGATTCAGATGGGACTTGAGCTGTAGATTTTTCTGACTAAAAAGCTCTGGATAATTCTTTTCTTATGTATTATTAATAGTTCTATTACATTAAATCTTAGGTGTTCAGAATGATCCATCAGAGGTGTTTCTCCCCCCATTCTCAATCCCTTGTTCCCAGCTGAAGTCTAGGGTGCACCTGGGTAGCTGAATCTGGGCTTGAAAAACTGGCACACAGATGCATATAAAGACAGACACAATTTTCAGGACTAATTTCTTACAAGCAGTTCAGCAGATGTGTTTTCAGGAGGGATTTTAGTGTAGTCAAGGAGGTGCTGCCCTCCAAAAGGAACTATTTGAAGAATTGCAGAGTCCTGGGGAAGAACTACTGAAACAAATGAGCAGGAAGGGGAAGGGAGTGATGAAAAAGGAACATGTTGGGAGTGGTAAAGCAGAAAGATCCTGGCAGGGAGTGAAGAACGGGTTTTCTGGATGTGTTTAAAGGTGTAAAAAAGGGCAACCTCAGAGACAGTAATGCTGATAGTAAATCTCCTCCCAGGGTCCCAGGGTTTGTGATTACTATGTTGTGATTAGAAAAAATATTAAAAAAAATATAAAACCACTCAAAACCTATACAGGACAAAAAAAAAAAAAAAAAAAAAAGCACATGGAAAATCCTCTTGTCTCGTGTGTTAGTGATCACAAGCAGTCCCTTGTGAGTGTGGTCAGCATTGCTATGCATGCCATGCTTCTGAGTAGCAAATTCCAGCCCCCTTTGAGGGGAGCTTTGTGGGAGGTTTTGGAAATAAATATAGATGCAAAACCTAAAAACCGAGGAGGAATATGGAAAATGGAAAACGCTCAGGAGGATTTGTGATGACTTTGCAGACTGGAAGTAGAATGCAGGTTGGAAGATGTTTCTGAAATGGCAGTCAATTAAAATAATATGTGATAGAGGGTTGACAGTTTGGGTGTTTTCAAATGATCCAGCTCTAGCTTGGAGTGCAGTGGGTAAGGTGCAGTGCTTAGTTGGATGTTCTCCTATGGCAGTCGTTAGTCACCTTTTCCCTTCCCATAGAGCAGAGAGAGCCCTAATGACAGTGGATATAATGATGCCTTCAGGGATGCTTGAGGAGTAACACAGCTCCTATAGCAAGGTGCAGCCTGGTTCCCTTCGTCTGGGTTTCAGTGCTGTATGGAGGAGCCAGGACATGCCTCCAAGGGGTTGTCAGCCCCCCCCTCATCACTCCAGAGCTGTTAGACAATTAGCGGCTGCTTCCTGCTCATGGCCAGCAGTGGAAAGGGAGCTCCAACTCCTCACACAGGGCTGGAAGTTATTCGGCCTTTGCTGTAAAGACATGAGAAATGTGAGTTACTGCTCAGCGTAGCCTCTGCACTTCACCATAAAGGGTTACCTGGCAAGGCCTCTGTGATAGGCACCTATGTCTCCTGATGAGCTTTGCCAGTGCTGCTCTTGCCTCATCTCTCTGACATCAACTTTCCTGAGCTGCTGCAGCCTTATGTAACTGCCCCAGCTCCCCTAGCAGCCTTTTTCTTGGGGGGAAAGGTGCTGATTCACCCTGCACAAAGGTGCTGCAGCACAGCTTTGGTTGCAGCTCTCAAGAGGGTCAGGCAGGACCTCTCTGGAGCAGAGCGAGGGAGAAGTAGAGAGGAAAAAGTTGGAGCTGGAGGAAGGTCACACTGCAGCACTTGTGTTTCTGCCTCTCCCCTAGAGATGCTTGCAAGGAAAAGACAAACCTGATGGATGGTTTTATTTTCAAGAGAATGCAATGCAAAGCAGGTGGTTCCTGGCACTTAATAGACCCAGGGTTGTGTCTGTGCTGCTTGCAGAGGTTCACCTTCAGCAGGCATTAATCCTGGCTGCCACGGGTTATGCTGAGAAAAGACAGGATAGCAGAGTCTGTGGGGTGAACTACCCAAGTAGCAGGCCCCAGCAGAGCCCTGCCTACTGCAAAATATCAGCACTAATGTCTCTTTGCTGCCCCAGATGATATTGGACTGATAATTAGCAGAACTCCATCTTGCCAACACCATCTCCCCACAGTGCTGTGGGTGTGCATCCCATGCCATGCTCGGTTGTGCTACAGAGATGGTTTCCTGCATATGGATACCTGTATCACAGTGGCTCATAGACACTTAGAGCATAAAACAGGAATTGTGGGCCCTGGCTCAAACAGCCAACTCAGAAATCTGAGTCTGTAATCTTGGGTTCTTCTGTGCCCCTTGGTCGAGGAGAAAGGGCACTCCTGGGCTGGATGTTCATCTCTTCCTGAGCCACTGGTGTACAGCAGATGGAAAAATGGCCTTGGAGGGCCAGTTTCTGTCCGCTGATTCAAGAAGGAGCCAACCGTGGGACTTACGTAGCCTCAGGCATCTGAGAAGGAGCAAGATGACATGTGGAAAGACCAAGGAATGTGGGTAGAAACTAAGAAAGGGAGGCATTTTTAAAATGTGCTGTTTTAATGAATATTTTCAAAGCAAAACAAAATTGAAGTCCTGGAGTAAGGCAGTCTACAAAAACGCCAGACTTCAAAAGCCAAAAAGGGAGAGATACATGGCTTTCAGTGTGCAGAATGCACAAAATATAAAAATATGTTTTGAAGACTTTTAAAATTCAGAAATCAGAGTCAGGAAGAAAAGAAAAGGTGAGATGAGAAGGAACGAAGAAGGGTCTCAGGGTTTTCTTTGTTGTTGCAGTTTTGTTTTTTTCACTGCTCATCAAAGCCTCCTTCGGGACCTCTTCATCAGTCGGCTCTAAGGACCTGTCCCAAGAACTGCCTCCTCTAGCAAGAATTAGCTGTTTGTTGTGAACATGCTAATTTCTGATCATAGTTCTGAGAGTGCATTTTCTTTCCTTGCTGATAGAAACCATATTAGCTAATAAAAATAATTAAATTTATATTCTCTAGATGTAATTGGTGATTATGCCCTCTAGGTGGAAAAAATGCTTTCAGATGAGCAGAAGCCTATATTCTCCATTCACATGAATAAAATTCCTTAATTTCCACAGAAGTGGACTGCAGAGAGAGTCGTATCCCCCAAGCCTGCACAGAAGGGGCATTAGCAGCCATTTCCTACAGTAATTTATAGCATTGTTCACTGTATTATGCCAACTCTAACAAACTCTCTTCTCCTTTACTGCTAGCATGGCTGTAATTCCAGTCACTCTATTGGGAATTTGGCTCTTGGAAAGCTAAGTGATTTATAAATTTTTAAGAACTGATGCATACAGCTAATCTAAAGGAAAATGGGCTCTTGCAGCCTGTGCACCTGCTGTCTGGGAGGGGAGAGGATTTCTTGCAGGATTCCTCTGCTAAAGTGGGAGAACTCCGATAACCCTTAGGGTGGCTTGTTTTAACAGATTGATGAAAGGCCATTGCTCCTGAAGCTTAAAGCCTTCAGTTTACCCAGAAACAGTTAAAGCACAGATACCTATTTTTGCAGCCGTGCTTAGTCTTGAATCATCATACGAACTTTCCAACAGCTGGCTATTTTGTGTGAGAGAGCAGGTTTTTGTGAAACCATGGTAGCCTTTATTTAGGTCACGCTTGGGTCCCTTCTCCTTGCATCCCTCCCCAGCATGCTTTCAGCGTGAGAAACAAACTCTTTCTAGGAAACAATTTGCTAACAGCCTCCTTCCTTTCAGCTGGGACTTCTGAGCCCTGGAGAAGTGTGGTGCAGAAGGGATGCAAGGCAGGGAGCATGGGAAGAACTCCTCCTTGGTGAATTCATACCATAGTGTAGTAACTTGCAATTTGTTTTCTGGATGTATGCAGGTACTTGTGCAGTTCTGGAATTGCCTCTGAAGGACTTCCTGCTTGGATATCCATGGCAAACCTACACTTCAAAACATGTCTTAAAAGAATTTCATACAAATCCATTTACCCTTGGTCCTTGACAATGTCCAGGTCAAAAGTTACATGGTGTTTCTACTCCCCTGACACAGATGGCACAGTAGAGAAATGGAGGAGAATCTGCTCTCTGCCCTGCTTCAGTTGTTAGTGTGTCATCGTTGCTAGAGAAACACAAAACCTTGGACTGGGATTCTGGCAGAATAAAAGCTTTTCAATTCATATTTGATCACATTTAAAGGAGGGGGAAGGAGGGACCTTGTAAAAACCCTGTTCATCCACTAGAGAGCATATAGGCAGTGCTTCTCCTTGGAGAAAATAAAAATGTCAAGCTCTTATTATGCACAATAATGCAATGCAACTGCATTAAATGTTTACTGCTGTTCTACCCACCGCAGTTACATATGGAGAAAAGACCATGTGAAAACTGGAAGAAGGCTTTGCAAATATAACTTTTCATCTTCAAAAGCCTCTTATCTCCTTGTTAGCGTTTAATATCTTCTTGTTCTTAAGGAGCGTTCCTATTCTCCCCATGGAAATATTAAATTATTTACAAAGTTCCTGAGAAATACAGGGGTGGACTTGAGAAGGTGCAGTGCTGATCTCTGCAAGGGCATTTTATGGCTTCTAGAGGATTCCAGTGTTTCATTTCTGGCTGATGTGGTTTGGAAGAAGCTTCTGCAAACAAACTGATGTGAAGCTGCTCATTCTGCAGATGATCAATGCAAGAAGCTGGCACTGAGAAGGTGATATCCTTTGAAGTCTAATGATATTAATGTTGACTCTTAAATATTTCATAGCTGTTACTCTTTTGTAGTGATTTTAGTGCTTGAGTTAAGGAGCACAATTTTTTTTTCTCGTCTAATTTCCATTTTTCCCCTCTAAACTGCCTCACTCTGTGTGTATACAAGTCACATATGTAACTTCAGATTTAAACCATAGGGATCTGCGTGCATTAAATGGATATTGGTACACCCCACTAATTAATTAGTTTTTTTTCCCCCCATGGGTGTCAAATTTACTTTTTCCAAAGGCTGTTTGTTAATACAGTACATGTTAGAGGCAGTTTTTTCAGTGGAATATGTTGCTGAGTTTCTCTGTTGCCCTAGTTAACCTTACTCTGTCCATCTGTAGGTTACAGATGATTCTACTTACACTTGTAACCTGCAGTGAGAGCTAGGCATGAAAAATAGTACAGAAACCTCAGGTAACTCCTCAGATACGTATCTTTTTTTCTGGATTCTTTTATGCTTTTATTTTGTGGGACGTAAAATCCTTTGTAATGAATTTGCTACATTCATATAAAGCAACATGGGCATGGTCATTCATTATGTGGCTTTTCCTGGTATTTTTTTTTTACTTTTTGTGTGCCATGATTCTGACTTAGGCAGTGGCAAAATATTTGTGTAGTACTTGGATACTGGATGGATTTCCACTGACTCTAATGGACAATCTGGTCAGGATTTTGTTTGCCATCAGCATCAATCAAAACTTTCTTTTTGTTGCCTTTTTTTTGCAAGTGATCAATGGATCCACTTAGATTATAACCTGCAGTTAGGAGTAGAATTACATGTTAATATCTCTCATTGCAATAAAACAACTGTTAGAGTCCATTACTTTTCTGGGGAAAAGAATGGGATTTGTTTAATTTTAACTGCCTCAGTAGTGTACTGGTGCATATATAAATGCTGATGAATGAAATCAAGCAATTAGAATTAGAAATTAATAACACAAGGCATCTAGTCATTTCAGAGAGTTTGCATTTTGATTCTGATTGATTTTTCTAATATTTGCTAAGTGCATATGTATCCACAAAGGCTTTATATCCATATGCTGTATTTTTAAAATGCTGGCATGTTGACTTCTGGGAGCTAGATCTGTTATTTGACAGCATGTTATGATTTAATTTCTGTTATCTGTAAAACTGCAGCTAAACTGCAGCTGATGCAGAATTTAAGTATGTCTGTTCACTGTTCTCTTTTTCTAGGTTTTTGGAAATTACACTTGCTGCCTAACCCTGTAAAGTTGGTTTACATTTCAGGCAGGGTTATTTTTCCTCTTTGAATGACAGCGAGTATTTGTGTGCATGTATGCAAGTGTGACATGAAAATATGAAGATAGCTGCCTTACAGTTCTGTTTTTGCTTTTTAATTGATATTTGGATGATATAAAGCAAGCAACTGCCATATGACAATAAAGTGGACCAACTTTCCCAGCTGGATGTCATATTTGACAAAGTATGTAACCAGAGAAACTGTGAATTATGTAAAGTGCTAAATAGGATTCTGGGTGTAACTTATTACCCTGAGGGCTGGAAGATACTGCTTGTTATTTACTTGCACTTTCTGAAGAAACATTATTCTGGGTGTTTCTCAGAAGTGCTAAACTTCGTTGTTGGAAAAAAAAAAATTGGAGGAGTGAGTGTCATACTTCTGGTTTACTATGGAGAAGGAGTGGGAGGTTTTGGAAGGCTGGCTGTGAGTAGTACAGAGTATGATTTTTTTAATTCTTTGCCATGCCTTGCATGTGTCTGCTCTGCTGCTACCAGGTAGGGTCCAGCGTGAGCCAGATTTCCTGACAGCTTCTGACGAGGACAGGTGATCCTATCTGGGTCCACTGAGATAGGAGTTCCTTGGCCCTCTTTGGGGTGGTGGCTATGTTTTATATTCTGCATTTACCTCACCAATGAATACTTTATTTGCTTGTTGATTGTGTTCTTTTTTGGCTCTGTGCTTGGTCTTTTGGTTTGGTTCGGTTTTTCTTTTTCCTATTAAACTGACTCACATAATTTACTTTTACATGTAGTTCTTGAAAAGTCAGTGTGCTAACATCAGGTGCTCGCTTTGCTGCATAAACCTAATGCAGCCTCTCTGAAATAGACATTTTAAATTTTAACCTCAATATAAAACTTGCTACTTTAATTTTTTTTGGCTTTCCACACTGCACCTGCTATTCTTCCTCAGGATCCCTGGATTTGTTGAATGTGCATCCCATTCTTATTTACCAACCACCAGGAGTGTCACAGGTGATCTGTGGAGGCAGCCAAACTTTTTGCAGCAGCATTTCAAGTTGCATTGGGATGTTGTAGCCACATGAGGGTATTCAAGTTGGTTTGGGTGTAGGAGGAAATAGTCTTAAGAAGGACCAGATTTGGTGAAGAGTTTTGCTCTTGTGCTAAAAATTGTTGCTTCGTGATGCATTAGACTGGACTTGTGCAAAAACAGAGCAGATAAATGGAATCATAGTAGGTGTCTGTTTGTGTTTGTGGGAGGGATGCATGTCAGAAAAATGTTCGTGTCCATCAGTTGTTAAATATTTTTAAGATGAGGCAATATTAGCTGCTGGAGCAGGCCCTGAGCTCAGGGTTGTCTCTGCTGTCTCTGGCCCTGCAGGTGAAAGGACAGTCCAGGGGAACTGCCAGGTTTCCATCTTCTGGCAGAGGCAGCTCACCTTGCTTGTCCCTTAAATCAACTGGAGGGGGCAAAAGTGAATGATGCTTTAAATACTCAGGCTTTGAAATAAATACTTTCAGCTGCTTTCCATTTTTTATTTCTGCGCTTTCAGGTACTTCTTTTTTCCTTCATGTTTTTTGGGTTCTTTCAAGGCTGATGGTGCTTGAATGGAAGAGATGGAAGTTTTCTACTCTTCTATGTATGAGCATTATGCAGGGTGGGGAGAGTCCAGGGAGAGGCAGCAGTGTGGCTGGGAGAGACAGTCTTGCTCTTGCTGAGACTTTGGTGAATAACAAACATTCTCTTTCCTAAAGACCTGTCCAGAGACTTTCTTGCTCTTGCAGCTAGCAAAAGGTACTCTCTTTTTCAAAATCCTGCTGAAGGAATGGGAAAATATCAAGAACTAGAAAACACCTGCATTACCCCTCTTACAAAACCTTTTCAGCAGATGAAGGGAAGACCTGGTGCGTGCCTCCAGGGAGATTTAGGTTTCAGCTCATGAGCATTTTCCTGCATAAAGCTTTGTTCAAAGTATGTTGGATCAGCCTACAGAGCAGGTTTCTGGGGTGCAATACACTAGGAACTGCTTTTTCCCATAAGCCAAATGGTTTGGGGGCAAAGAAAGGAGAGTGCAGCTGTGGTGGTGGCTCACAAGACTCTTGTGCTGCTGTGTGCTTCACTTTCACACGTGACACTCTGTTCCAGCATGAAGACAAAATGCACCACACCAGAGGTGCTTGCAACCATGAACATGTGCCTTCCTTGGTGTGTGTGCTCATTTTGAGCTTTAAGGTCTGCAGAGCTGGATGAAAAGGACAAGAGAATATTACTGTACTGGTGTGGTGGGAAGGCCTTGCAGAACCCCTGCAAAATGACAAATGTCACATCCAAACCTCTGGAATCTAATAGCTTATAAACAGCTTATCCTTCTCCAACTTTCAAGAAGTATTTTATTTTCGCATAAATTCTATGTGATACCTACGAATACAGCTATCTCCAATTACAAGTCTATGATTTTTTCATTCACACGTGAATCTAATTCTCAGTTTTCTATAGTAGCTTTGAGACAATGTAGCAATATGTAAAGTATTTGAAAATTCAAAAATTTAAATACTGCAGTTGGAAATTTGGTCCATCTGTCAGAATTCTGGCAGTGATGTGGCAGTTGTTGCCCAGTAATTTCTATTGCACAATGCAGAACTATTAAGCTTAGCAAGAAGGTGTTAAAAACATGACCAAACTGAATTTTCAGTTGGTTTCCTGTTTTTAACATTTAGATTCAAACTACAGTATGAACATAATGCTTCCCATCTGGGTCTCATCAGTTAAAACTTATCTTTTAGTAAATCTAATGACAAGTGTCTGCTTACTAATTTCACTGCAAGATCATAGGCTTTAAAAAAAAAATAACAATTGAGACACTCAAGTGAAAAGGAAGTTTGCTATGTGCTGTGTCTTTATTTCAAGTGCATAAGCACCTTAATGAAAAAAATGTGATATTTTCCCTTTCTTTATTAACTTGTCAAAAGTCTTGGGCTAAAAATTAGAAAATTTTATAGCCTTCAATACACTGTATTCAAGTTCTGCTTTTTAAAGCTTCAAGTAATTTTTTTAAATCAATTTACCAATTTCCAAAAGGTTTCTAATCCCAAGTGTCCTAGTTCTGTAAAGTTTTGTGAATCTTCATTTTATGTTAGTTGATCATTGTGTCCTATGTCTAAGTTGTTAGTTATGGGGAAAAATTGCCAATATCATTCTCTACAATCACCATTATTATCTCTGTTCTTCCCAAAATAATTCAGAGCTTAAAAATATTACCTTTAAAAGTTACTTTCTTTTTTTCAGTTTTCATACAGCAAGTAACCAGTGCTCAGACTCAGGCCCTCTTAAAAGACCTAGTTCTGCTGTCCATAGTTAGATATTCAATAATATCATTTTTCACTAGAAATTTTGGGGTTTTTTTCTAGAAGTTTTCATGAAACCTTCTGCTTTCAGTTTGAATTTGAAGTCCAAGTGATTTTTCTTTTTTAAAAGAAAACTTGTTCCTTGCATTTGCTCTGTACCAAAATTCAGCCTTTTCAACTTTTCCAGATTTCTTGCCCTGACTGTGTTCTGCAGAGAGTACAGCTCCGCTTTTCTGTATTAGTTAACCTTTTGCCCTGTAAATATTCGTTAATGGAAATTTTTCCTGGTTGGCTCAGGATTGTGATAGTCAGTGAGCTGGGGCTGATAAGGAAACCCCGCTGCCAGCACGCATTAAACCACAGCTGTACTCTTTAGTGCTCCTGTCTTTACCTGCCCCAATCGCATACCATTACACTTGATTTATCCAGTGTAACGTGATCCTTATACAAAGCCAAGCTTGGTTGTCATAAGGCCTTCCATTTTCATGCCTTTCTTATCTCTTTTCCAGCTGCATTTTCCCCAGTGCAACAAATAGCTCTGGTGTGAAACGTTCACAGTAAAAGGAGCCGGGAGTAAATTTGTGCAGGTAGGGTTCTGATGGAATTGAGACAGATAAATGTGGTTGGGGGTTTTTTTAAATTTATTTTATTCTATTCCCTTTTAGTCTTCTGCTTTCTGATTTCTTTCCATCATATTAATCACCTTGCTTACCTCAGTACTGGGGTGCTGGAGATCGGAGCTGTGAGATGCACCATTCTGTAGCATATCCTGTTGTCTCCAGGTTTTCCTGATCTTCCTGCAAGTGTATTGGAAGCCCAGCTGCAGCCACCTCAGGCTGCCTTCTGGGGGCACACAGGCAATTTTTAGTTTCTGTGTAGTTGTGTGTTTAAAAGCTAAACCAACTAAAATATGCACAATTCTTCCATAGTCAGTCCCACCAGGACACCCTCCTCATCACTTTGACATAAAACAGCTCTTAGCACTGATCTTTGTGTTGGATGGAGCTTACTGTGTGTTTAGGATTTCATTCATGTGTTCTGCAAATTAAAACAATCGAAGAGCTTTGGGAAACCTAAAACAAGTTGCAAAATGGGAAGATGCTGCTAAGTTCAGGTGATTAGAAATAATATCATGCCTTTAGAAGTCTTTAAATTGATTGAGAAATCCCAGATTTCTTCAACACAAAAGAAATTTAAAAATTTAACCATATATACTTCTTTGTCTTAGGAATTTTCTTTCATGTTTTAATTTTTTTTTTTTTAATGCTATGTAGACTGAAAACTTACTTTGTCCATTTTTAGAAGGAAAACCCAAGCCTCCCAGGCAATATAATTGGTTGTGTCCTTCAAGTTTAGATTTTGATTTGTACTGAGTATTTTTGGATGCATCAAAAACATGACTTGCAGTCACAATATGTGTCCTTGTCAACACTTCAGTAAGCAGAGGTCAATCCAAAACATGAGAATACAACTTACATATTCATAATTGCATAAATTGTCCCAAAAGAAGGTCTTTTATATGCTGTCCATTTGCATGCTTAGTTAATAGTTTAGTGGGCACCATGAAGATGTCAGCTGCTTCTTTACTGATAAATTTTATTTTATTTTGCATAAGCCTACATACTTTTTCAGACAAGAGAATTAGTGTAATCTCTTTGAGAGTGATAGCAACAAGAGTTCAATGCCTACAAGAAGGGATGATATCACTGGATATCTGTTAAAAAGGAAGAAATCTTTGAAATATTCCATTCACCTATGCAGTTAAAGTGACGAGATATTCAAACAGTCCTCAAAATACTGATGCAACTTCACTGTCTGTAAGTCTATAAGTACCTGCCTCCAAAACAAACAAATAAAAGAAGCAAAACTTGAAAAAAGAGAAAGTATTTGAAAGGTAAAACAACTCTAAGCAGTTACCGTACTAAAGATACGGCAGTTTTTTTAACAGTGTGGATGAAAGAAGTGGAGCAGGAAAATCATGGGAAAGATAATGTAAACGAATGAAAACTTATGGTTTCCATGAATAGCTTTTAGGAGTTTTGGGGGAAAAGACATTCATAATAGCATAAAATAATAAAGACAGTGATCAGTGGTAGTCAGAGCCACAGATTCAGCCATCTGAAGATGAAGAAACCCAGGTGTGATCCAACATTTCTTTGGTCCAATTTTTGGTGGCATCTTTGTCACCAATGACTGTTCTCAGGAACGTTTGAGGATTTCGGCTCTAATCAGCTCCATGCTGCCCTGAGCACAGTGGTCAAAATTCTCTAATATTCTCAGTCTGACTACAGCAAAGCTAAACCTGCCTTCAGTTGGGATAGTTTGCAATGGTGAATCAAGCCAACCCCTGAGAAAAGGTGACAAGAGTTGCTGGGAAGACAAAATGTCAAGACAGGAACAAAACCACCACCTGCTTACTAGTGAAAGCAAAGACTGTGACCTAGTTTCCCTTTTTTTCATTAGGATGTGGTTTAGTAAAATTGCTACCATGTGCCTGCAGAGGTGATGAGCCCCAGCCACACCACAGGACTTCCAGAGCCCAGCATCATCCACACAGCAGATCATATCTCATAGTTCTGGGGGCAAGAAAAACCAATCCAAGAGGCAGAAGGTAACTCCTGAGAAAAACAGAACCCCTGCCAAACCCCTCTGTGGGGCAAAAGCACTTGTAGGAAGCAAGAGGCAAGTCAAAAGTAGAGCAAGGGCTGTGGCAGAACCTGCACAAGTTTACCTGCCCTGGGTTCATGCCTCCACCCCTCCTAAGCACAGCCACTTGCCAAAGGAAACTGCAGTTTTTATGAATGTCTTGAATTGCAGCCAGGTAATTACCTTCAGGAAATTTTCATGTTGCTAAATTATAATCTATAGAAAGTGAATGAGGAAGACAGGCTGGAGGGGGGAAGCTAAAAATTTTGTAGTATAATACACAACTATCTTGATTTAGAAGCTACTAATAGGAAGATCTTCGGGGAATAGTCTGTCCTGTAAGTGCTAATCCTAGGAGGATCCTTTGCCTTTGGTGGCTATACACAATGTCTGCATACAGGACTCAGCATATTGAATTTTGATACTGAACTACCCAAAATTAGCCTTGAGCAGCCTGTTGTAACAGGCTGAGTGTCAGAACTTTGCATGTGACTTTTCAAGAATCCAAAAAACATCTCTGCTGAAGAGGCTGTTTCCTCAAGCTGACTTTCACATTCACTTTTGGTTTTTCACTGCTATTAATTTATTTCCTGCATTCCATTAAAAATGGCATTTGCAGGTCAAGGAGCATTAAAACGATTTCATTTGCAAAAAAAAACACAAAAAACAACAACCACAACTGAAAAACAACAGCAAAACCCTCTCTGCCTTTGTTGATTGTGCAGTTTACCAAAGATTTACATTTTTCACATCTGTTGCCCTCCCATTATAGTTTTCATCTTGCATGAAAAATTGATACAGCAGCATAAATAATCTCCCAATGGCTGGAGAAGGAAAGCTTAATAATAGCTCTGATTATTTTTTTGTCCAATAGAATATAAAACATCCTGCATGTTTTATGATGTCACAACAAGTAGAGAGTTTGACATTATCGCATTTACTGCTAATGTATAAATGCAACACTAATGTACTAGAATTAAAACTTTGTATAATGACCTTCCCTTGGTTCAGCCATTAAAAATACATTAATAATCTCTCTTGCAAATTGGACCTGATGCAATTTTATTCATCAATAATTAGTTTGTCGGGGGTTTTGTTTGTATGGATTTCTATGTGTATTTTCTGGAAAATTATTCAACTTAGTCTTTGCAAAGCAGAAGTCAGCAACATCTCAGGTGCATTTATATAGCCTTTTTTTAATTGTTTTTTTTTTAGTTGAGTTTTTTTGGGGTTTTTTGGTTTTTTGTGGGTTTTTTGGTTTATTTTGGGGGGGGGGGTTGGTTGTTTTTTTTTGGTTTGTTTTGTTTTTTGGTTTGTTTTTGTTTTATTTGCAAGAATAGTAGCCAGAACAAGGAAATTTGGTCTCCCTCCTTCTATCTTGTACTCAAGTTGGCTACCTTAATCCACTGCTGTGTGCTTCAACATACCCATTTGCAAAACTCGTGTATTACTCATCTCATGTGCAAATTGAGACTTAATTAACAGATACTTTCTCATCCTCCTAAGAGTCACGCTGTGTGAGTGCAAAGCAGTTGTTGCTGGGACATGAGAACATTGGAGCAAAGGCTATTTTGGAGATGGGAAGCAGATTACAAAGGGCTACATGGAGGGTTACTTTATTTTTTTTTAAGATACTTAGGAATCTTTTTTTAAATCCCTGTTTTGAAGCAGGTGGGGCACAAGACAGCAAAAGATACCTCCCATATAATATGTGTTATTTCCTGCATCCCCCTTCTACAAGCTGCATGCATCAAGGTTTTAAAGCTCTTAAAAGCAGCTCTGAGGTAAACAAAAAGACTGCTGGAACAGCAGTGGGCATGTCGAAGCACACTTGAAGATAACAGCTGTCAGGACACAGGAGATGAAAATGCAACCAAGTACACAGGCTGCAGGAAAACTTGGCCTTGGGCATTTTGTTTTCACTTCAAGAGTTTTAACCCTTTGTACTTCAGAAATTATTTTTCAAGTTGGGGGAGCACAAAGGAGGAGAAAATCCTTGGTGAGCTGAATCTGAAGAATGAAAATACACAAATAACTGATAAATAGCTACTGGGTCACCACTATAAAGTACAGGGTGGGCTGCATTTAGACAGCTTGGCTGTTATCTGATTGTGAGCTGTGTGTTTCCTCATATGGGAACTACTGCCGACCCAGTTTTAATCAGTAGCAATTTTGTTTTTGTGTCTAAATTAGTATAGCTTGGGTTGAAGGGGAAGTGAGAAGGAATGTCTGTCAAAGCATTTCTATAAAGCAAGAACTCTTTCACTTTAGTTTCATCATGCATCTCCAGTCTGATATTTTACACAAATATTACCAGGATTACTACTCTAGTGTATTTTACATCAGTTTTCTGCTTGCAAAGCTAAACAAACAGTTCATGAGCCACGTTGGGAAGTCTCCCCAAAGACTTTGCTCTTTAAAGCATTGAAGAACAAGCATGACTCAGATTGGCAATGGAGAATGGAAACTTTCAGTTCTGTCGTTGTCTAGAATCCACCTTGATTTGGGAACAACCAAAAATATTCCTTCCTGATGACCGCTCGGGGGCCTCTGTGAGGAGACTCGGTGGTATCAGTTACTGCAAGTAAGCAGACACGTATTTGGCACATGCCTCAGCAGAGACCAATGTACCTCCCAGCCAAGCTGAGGGACACTAGCAGGACAGAGCTTGATTTGTGACTAAATTCCAACCTGTGACCCAGAAAAGCTCCTCTCTCTACTGAGACTGTTGCTCCTCCACTTTCCACCTGCATTATCCAGTCAGAACAAAAATGGCTAAATACAAGTTTCTGCTAGCATCTGTTCCCATGCCTGTTGTCTGAAACAAAGCTTAATTATCACAGCCCCTTCCTTCATATTTTCTTTTGACTTACCCCGTTGTCGACAGCTTTGATATCTAGAGCATAAATGCCAAGGCTGAAACGTACATTCAATTAGATGACTCTTGACTGACCTACATAACAGTTCATTCATGAGATAATGTGACCTGGAGTCATGGAGATAGAAGCCAGTTGATTGAGCTGGCTTGGCTGTGTACACTGAGAACTCTCCAGTGATTGAGGAATCTAAAATTAGCCATGCACTGTATGTTGTCGAGAGCCTTTCAGACCCGGCTCTGTTTCGGTAATATTTTTTATGAGATGGGTGTATAATTTGTCACATTGTAATTCTTTAATGCTTAACTTTATTAGCAGGAGATACTTGGGTATCAAATAAAACAGGCAATTAAATGATTTATGCTTTAGGTCTGCTCTCAGGTCAGGGCGTAGGTAGCCATCCTGCCATGAAGGAGCAAGAACATGCACAGTATTTACCACTTCCTTCAGAGAGCTACAAAATGGTGCTTTTTGAAGATGAACCTCGTTGTGCATGTAAATTCCAACTGCCTATTATGGGGCTGCAAGTTAAAATTCATTTTTGCATTAAAGGTTATTGCATGTTTGTAGATAACCACAGGGTGTTTTCTTTAGCTTGTGCTTACTACATTTGTGAACTTGCAGATTTCAGCTGTGGAGGAGAAAAAAAGTTAACCAGGGAGCATGTGGTTTCAGTGTAACGACTGAGCAACAGTTTTTGTATTGCTAAGCCACAAAGGAAGCTCAGATAAAGGTTGTAGGTCGGAAAGAAACCTTGAGGAGCATGCTCGTGAAGTGAGGCACTTGAAGAAAGGCTGCAGCTGTCACTTCCACATCTGAGGGGCTGTGAGGTATTTCAACCATTTTCTTGTTCTATTTTGTCTTAAAGATTCATTAACAGAATAATGTAAAATTTTTTGGTGTCCTCTGGGGCATAAGTCCTTCTATTTTATTTTTTTCCCTCAGTAAGTGTGTAGGAGCAGTCTGTGCTCTGTCATGTCCAGTTCCTCTCAGATGGAGCTGCTTTGGTGCTGACTGATGCATGTTGCGAGGAGGACTGGGGGGACATTTTGTACAGGGAGGCTGTGGGCTCTTTAAAACACATTTGGGGCACAGCACCACGGTTCCTGAGGCTTTCTCTTTTAGTAGATGCATCTCGTGGGGGTTTTACGTGCTTTAAAAGACCAGGTTGCTTGCTGCCTCCT
This sequence comes from Certhia americana, assembly GCA_018697195.1. NCBI lineage: Eukaryota > Metazoa > Chordata > Aves > Passeriformes > Certhiidae > Certhia > Certhia americana. The sequence continues at coordinate 4,011,367 of CM031879.1, forward strand.
TCTCTGTCTCTTCCATGATTCTGTGGTTAACTCTGTGCTGACACAGTGGTGATCCTCTTGGGGAAGGTGAAGATTAATCAAAATGCCCAGGAGCTGGCTGTCAGATGTCCAGCAGGAGGTTTCCTTAGAGTCTTTTTTTGAGTTCCTTAGGGGTTCAGGGTTTTTTTATTACTTGACGTTGTATAAGAAATAATAAGGAACTGACAACCTGCACACAGCAGTAAAAAGGCGTCTAATTTATTCCTTCACATCGTACATTTTGCAGTGCTTTCATATGAGCCTTTTTTTTTTTTTTTTTACGATGCATATACATTGTTTGAGTGAATAAATCGTTGGAAATGCTGGAGAGAGGAGCAGCAGAGAAACTTTTATATTTTGCAGGAGTTTTTTGGTTCAGAGAGACCACTTGGGCTCCAAGCTGAGGCTGAAATTGCACAGGGCCCAATTAGTGCCTGTTACCTTTGCTGTTCGTTCTTGATCGGTTGCAGAGACAGAGGTTTAATTAAGCAGAAATGGGGATGTGGAGTTAATGTTCATTATAACTAAAATCGAAACAGCTGTTTACCTTGCCGAAGCCTTGTGTGTTAATGTCCATAAATCTCACCTCGAGGAGAGCTCGGAGGAGCCAGCCCCTGTACATGCCTTTCCAGATACCATGTGATATCATTTTACATACTCATTTTCACAACATTTCCTAATCATATTAATTAACACATTAGGGTATAATTCTTATTGTCTGCAGAAATTACTTCAATTAAAACTATTAACATATTATCATGATTGTTATGGTATTTGCAATTTGCTTTGTTACTACTCAACAACTACTGCAGCAAACCCAAATGTTTGAAATCAGCATAAAATTGTCATGGCTGCTTTTCCTCTTAATTGTCACATCAGGTCTCACAGTAAACTTCCTGAATAAGCTCTGTTTCTGGGCTAGGGTTTCCTCTGTGAAAAAAAAAAAAGATGTTGAGAGGCCATGACTCCTACAAGTCGAGGTTAGAAATGTTTTGCCTTGATTAGGCTCTGCAGTGCCCAACAGGAGTGTGATCACTGTGCAAGTGCATATGGAAAGAGTAAATAACTACAGTGGAGAACAAGACAGCAATGGATAGAAACTGGTCACATTTGTGCCAAAAATTAGGGTTTGATTGGGTTTTTGTGGGGGGTTTTTTTCTGTTCTTGGTCAGAGCTGTGAGTTTCTGGTCTGGCTGTCTTGGTAGAGGAATGAAGGCAAGAGGCTAGCTTTAATATTGAACATTTTCATATTCAAAATCTTCTTACAGGCAAGTGAAACATGCTCCCTATTTAAGAGGCAAACATTAGTTGTTAGTGTAATTGAAATCTTAATGGTCTCATCAAAGATGATGATTATTATTATTATTATTATTATTATTATTATTATTATTATTCCAGATCTACTTATTAAAAGAAAAGAAAGAGCACTGTTACAGGGAAGGAAAGCTTCAATAATACATATGAGATGGATATAGACACATATCTGAGTGTCTACTTCTATCCAAGGTGTTTTGCTCAAAGAGCTTTAATTTTTGCAGCTGGGAAGTAGTGATGGCAAGTAGTGAGATACTAAGGGCATCATTGGGAGGGGTACCTTGATAGTGGAGGGTTTTTTCTTCCTTTTTTCTGTTACGAGCACGATGATGTTGATGGTTTCTTTGTCCTCATTCTGGCTGTTTTAATGGGGTTTTTTTAATGTTTTCTAACATTCTTTTACACCTTGCTCATTCTCCCTTGGATTGCAACGCCACCTATTCAATATGTATGTGATGTCTTACATATCTTGGATACTTTTTATGTCTTACCCTAAAACCACGGATTTGCATTTTGTTAGGCAGCTGTAGGTGAATTTTTGTAGCCCTGGGATCTTCAGTGTCAGGCTGTGCCCTCTCTAATATCTGCTCGTGCCCCCACTCCTCTGCACTGTACCTTGTGTAGCCTCTTAGGAGTTCTCCTCTACGATACCAGGTCTGTGTTCCTCTGCACTCTGTTGTTACCTTGGGAGCATAAATATTTCAACCTGTGCAGAGTAACCGTGAGTTACTACTGCCTGTATAAAAAGTGCACATAAACCACATCATTATGCAAAGACAAGTAAAAGCAAAATATATTAGGCAATAGCCACCTGGCCATTAAGAAAATTGCTGCTGCAGCTAAAGCAGCTAAAATGAAGCTCCAGGTTGGGCAATACAAGTGTAGGCAAGATTGACACGCCTGGGGCTGAGGATGTACAGGCTCAGCACAAAGCCTGTGTCCTATTACTGGCATCACTGGGCTACAAGACATGAATGAGATCACTATTTGGGTGTACCCTTATTGGCTGGGTGACGCAGGATGTCCTTGCTGGTCATGAGTTTGTAGCAGCACCTCACACTGTTGAAATAGAAAGAGAGTACTTTGCCTTTACAGAACAGGTGTATATTGGTGTAGTATTAGCAGGCAAATTGAACAGGAAACATGAAATTTTATCTAACTGAGGTAGATAATTGCTATCATTATTCTAAGCCATATGTGTTCTATTCATCTTCATGATATTGCTGTGACAAGCTGTTATCCTCCTTTATAGATAGAGTATTTATCTACAGTTGCCCTAGGATGCTTCTACAGTCAATGGAAATACATTTCTACCTCCATTTTAGTCCACCTGAAGTCAGAATTGCCCTCTAAAATGATTATTTCTCTTCATGGACTAAACAGGAAATCCCACACACATAAATTTAATAAATCTGAGCCAAAGAGATTAGAGATTTGTCTGCAGCAGATGAGTTTCAGAGCCTGTGCTTTCACAGCTGTTACTAGTAACTAGCTTAGCTTAAATTTATTTCATATATGGAATATATAGGTATCATGCTATAGTTTAGATCGTACTATTGTTAAACATCAAATGAGACATGTCCAAATGGCCGAGTGTGGAATTCAATTTTCATATTTCGGATGAGAAGATAATGCCCTAATCAGGTCTTGTCTATGTAATGTGCTCAGTGGCACTACTCAATTTTTTTTAGTTTGGCCACCACTCCAAACTGTTAAACCATCTGCTGATAGCAGTCGAAAAGATGACAATATAATAAATTACTAGAAAAAGTTAAGATGCCTAACATCTGCTCTCCACCAAGCTCGAGCATCTTCCCTGAATTGATGTTCTGTCATCTCCTGACACAGTCAGGGAAGATGCCTGCTCTGAAGCTGTTGCAAATTCAAATCATTTGCAGCTGGACCTACATTCCAGGCATCCATCCTAGGCCTAAATAGGGAATAACAATAGAGAAGGGAGAAGACAAAGGCAGGAGAACACGTAGTTTCTCAAAATACCTTGAGAAGTTCCTGGCCCAGGTAAAGGCCTTCGTCTGCTCATTATTCATTATGATTAATGAAGAAATACCTAATGATGGAAAGCAGAATTCTGCAAGACAGAAATAGAAACTGCTGCCTCTTCAGAACCACATGACTGTCTTTCCTGGAACTATGCTGTGCATAATGTTTTAATCAAATAACAGTTTGCTCAGTAGCAATGGACTACATTGGTTAGTGCAAACAGAATGCAAATGTGTTCTAGATAAGATTATGTAGCTCCAAAGGTGCTGGTAGGCAGACGCTGTTGAGGAAATATACACATAATATTTATTTAAAACGTTCCTGGAGCCTCCTTTGGTGTTATTAGTCTGTCATGAAAATCTGCAAACACATACTTATCAGAAACTCACTGCAAAACATTAGGCAGTTAGTGAAGTCAAATATAGAGGGTGGATGCCATAGCAGAGCACAATTAATGGTTGAACTGTGACTTAACTTACATCCAAGTGCAAACATAATTAAATTAGAAAAAGTCCTGAACCAAATGTAGGAGGTGTAGCCTGTCAGGAATGCAGAGATGAACCTGGATCCTATCCTACTGCTTCAGTCTCCTGAAGCGGAACTGGAGGAAACAGGAGTCCAGAGCTGAATCCAAGTAAAAAGATGTTAAACAAACCAGTAGGTGCCAGAAAGTTCTGCTCATTATTGTGGTACAAAACTTACACAAAAGTAGCTGATCTAAGAGAAAAGACTTAGGGACTGGAAAGTTTGGTGTGCATTAACTTGGGAGATTTGCCTTACATTAACTAAACCCAGGTTGTTTTCTAGTTTCCTTTTCTAAGTTTTTTTCAAGTCTAAAAGCATCCTATTAAGACATGATGTCTCTAAGCATAATAGTTGATTTCTTCTCTGTTCCTAATTTCTCACATACACAGCCCTATCAGCTGCTTACACAGTGAACAGGTGAAGAAGGGGCAGTCCTTCAGCACAGATACCTCCATAGTAATCTCCTGTGATTTTAAGCTCAGTGAAATTCTACTGAATCTAAATTCACCTTAAGCAGTAGGATGATCCTTGTAAATAAATATGAAATCACATATAATGTAGTTATAAATCGTAAAAAAATACAAATGTAATAATAAAGAGAGTAAATAGCTAAATACTCCAGTAGACTTTAGTATATAGTAAAGTAACTGGATTTGATCCTGAAGAGTGTATTCCACACTGTATTCCCATGAGTCCTGTTCTGCCACAGATCTGTCATCCATCCATGAAAATCTATTCCTTCAGCTCTAGATTAGAAAATGCTCTCCCTGTTCTTTCCTTGTAACAGTAGTGTTCATCATTCACTCTGCTACTTCTCCTTACTTCCTCCTGTCTCCTGGTTAGCCCTTGGGGCTGCTGGCTGGTGTTCCATAGAACCAGAGAGCTTTTCCTGAGCTAGACCCAGCAGAAGGAGTAATGAAGTTCTATTTTAGCTTGTGTGATTTGGCAAGCACTGGCTATGATGTGATAACACGTGAAATAAGGAGCCAGCAGGCTGGGCTGGCAGCAGGAGCAGGGAGCATCACCGTGGTGGTTGACCTGAGATATTTGCCATCAGTGCACCTGGATGTGTCTAGGCACAGACACTCAGGTTTAGGTCATTCTGTACCTGGAGAAGTCCTGAGGGGTTGCTCAGATGAGCTGGTTTAGTTTGTATGCACCAGTCCTGTTTGGAAAAAGTAGGAGTGTATAAATCTCTGTGCATGTGTGTGTCCCTGACTGACAGATTTAACCTAGTGCAGAATTAAACCTGTAGCTGTCACTGTTTTATCCCAGCATGGTGACCAGCTGTGCCTGGCTGATACAAGAGGCTGTTTTCCCTTTTAGGGGTATTATTTATAGCATTATCTTTCGGAGTAAGGTGTGAGACTGGTGTGTTTGGCTGGATAGCAATGCCAGTTCGTTCATCTGCTACAGGGTAGAGGTGATGTTTCTAATCAAGCTGAGGCTGAATGGACTTTCCAAGAGGAACAAGGTGAGATTTCTAAACAATTTAAAGGATCTGGTTCAGAACAGGCATTAATCAGTCATTAAAAAGCAATTGCAAATAACCATTACTTTCTGTCCATCTCTAGTGTTTCTCAAGCATGTCCCTGAAAGCTCAACACCATTCTGCAGCTTAAGCAGTAATTCAAATGCAACAAATTGTACCTGCAAAGCACAGATGTTGAAAGCTGAAAAATCTGAAGGTGCCGTATGTTTCCTGTAATTGAAAGCAGGTGCCCTGAAGGAAGCAGAGATTCTGTTTCACTTTATGAAGTATCTAGTTGGCAGAGTAGACAAAAAATACCTGCTAAAACTTCATTTACTAGAACTGGATAAAACAGATTAAAGCTGTTGTTTTACGACAGCTCTTGGGCTCAAACAAGGGACCAAGATCCTGTTGTGTTGGGCAGCATTGGAAAAAAGGAAATAAGTCACAGGGTTTGGAGTAGTAAATAAATGGAACTACATGTATTTAAACGATGAGATGAAGGGAAGGACCATGATACACAGACCTCTTGGAGTGATTCCAGAGGAGGACTACCAAGGTGATTAGAGGGATGGAACACCTCTCTATGAGGAAAGGCTGAGAGAGTTGGGGCTTTTTAATCCTGAGAAGAGAAGGCTCTGGCGAGACCTAATTGCACCTTCCAGTACCTAAAGGGGGCCTGGAGAGAGCTGGGGAGAGACTTTTGACAGGGACATGTGAAAAGGGGAAATTGCTTTAAGCTCAAAGAGGACAGCTTCCTATTTGATTTTAGGAAAAAATCCCTTCCTATAAGGGCAGTGAGACCCAGGATAGGTTGCCCAGTGAAGTTGTGGATTCCCCATCCTTGGAAGTGTTCAAGGCCAATTTAGACCAGGCTTGGAGCAACCTGGTCTCATGGAAGGTTCCCTGCCCATGGCAGAGGGTTTGGAACAAGATGATTTTTAAGGTTCCTTCCAGCCCAAACCATTCTGTGATTCTGTTGTATGATAACCATTCCTTGTGCAGCCCTGAAATCCGGCCCAGCATCTCCATCACTTTGGGCCTATTCTGCTCTGCATTTGGGTGGATGATGCATCCCAGGTCTGCATCTCCCAGTGGCCTCACACCCAGACACTCCTGTCATTGCTTCAGTGAATGCTCATATGGTAGGCTGCCAATCTATCTTTTACCTCAGTTGTTTATGAAGAATTCAGGCCTAAAAATTATTAAAAGCTATGAAAATTTGTGCTTTGGAGGATTGCTTTTGGGAAATAGCCTATAAGGTGAAGCCTGCAGGATAAGGAACAGGAGAGAAGTCCCTGGTGAGCTGTAGCAGCAGCTCCACCTGCAGAGCTCACAAGCCTTTAGGAAGGATTTTTTTATGTATCTGTGACTCAATTTACTTATGGGTAGTGGTAAAAGCCCCAAGGATCCTGTAAGAATTATTTAGCTGTTGTTTGGGGGTGGGGGTGTTTGCATGGTTTGTGGTACTTTTAAAACATATAAGATCCAAATGCTGTACACCCCATAAGATTTAGCAGAATTGTATTCAAGCTGAACACAGTTTGTGTGTGTAGGTAGTATTTGATCCTTAAAGGCAGAAAAACAAAGCAACAGAAAAGCACCCCAAATCTTCCAAATTTACTGATGCTTCCAGCCAGTTTTGTAGTGCTGCAAGCTGGGACTACATCCACTTATGTTCTGTGTTTTGGTGGCTCTAGGAAGCATAGAAAGACAAAACAACTTTGATCAAAACATTTTTCATGTCTTTCTAATGAAACAGATAGTGCCTGGCACAGCATCATTGTACAATTACTTCATATCTCTCAAAATACTTTCCTTAATTCTGAAAGTGCTGACTGACCTGTGTGCACCAGGCTCAAAGCTCTTGCTCCCTTTTAAAGACTCTGCAGTACTTTCACTATATTTTTTCTCTGTGGATTGCCCACAATTTTTTTTCCTCCATCAGTTCTATGCAGACATTTCCTGAGACTTTTTCTTCTTTAGTCCATCAAACCACCGAAAGAAAGAAAAAAATGTCCTTTGTTCACATTGTGACAGAGAGCATAGATTTTGCTCAGAAAATAGTGAATTATGTTTATCACCTTTTTCTATTGGGAAAACTTGGGGGAAAAAAGGTGGAAGAAAAGGCCAGATATTTAATATATATTAGTCAATTTTTCATTCTTTTTGACAATCTTATTTAACTGACTTAATATTGGATCTTAATTCCAGCCAAAATTTTAGAAACTAGGAATTTAATGACCACATCATTTCTCTCTGTGTAGCTTCCTATACATGAAAGGTCAATGTCAGTCAGACTGTACCATTTGGCATGAAGATGAATATAGAAGCTAAAGAGGATTTAAAAAATACATGATCTGGCATTTGAAAGTGGAGTCTGGGAGTTGAGTACTGCTTTTATTCTTTTATCTGCTGGTGACCTAGCACTTCTTCTCTGATGGGGTGTGTTTACAGATTTAAAACTTTTTTTGTCCTACTGCATGGCAGTGGCGAAAGTCCTGCAGGGGCTAAGTCAGATTTTTAGGTAGGTTGAAGAAGTGTCTGGTTGATGCTACTACTCTCACTCTCCCTAGAGGCATTTCTGTGCAGAAAGTATGTAAGACAGGGTTAATACTCTCCACACCTCACAGAACTTGTAAGAGAAGTCCATTTACCTAAAAATCTTTGGCAGGGATGTCTGGTCCCCTTGTTTATTATTGACTGCAGAAAGAAAGGAAAGTGTCTGGGTTACTAATGTGGTGTTTACTGAGGCTTCTGTAGCACAGTGAAACCCATCTGAGCATTAGTGCCTTAATTTTCCCATCTGTGAAACATAAGTTGTGTCTTGCAGTGGAATCGTGATCCTTACTACTTCTGTGTTCAGAATGCCTGGAGAAAGAAGGCAAAGTTAAAAGGCAAGGTGGTGGTTCTGATCAGGGTGGTGCTTCCTCTGAAAACTGCAATACACAGCCTGAAAGTACAGCACAGGTGTGGACATACACAGAATGAAAAGCACAGCACTGAAAAATAAATTAGCATTAGATGGTTTATAAGCCTTATTTCTTTGTGCAGTGGTGCTTTTAGGCAGTGTTGTTAGGTATCTCAGGAAAGGAGTTGAATATTTTCAGTTTTGGAAATATCCATTTTAATGTGCACAGTGAAGGTGGAGGGACCTTGTGTTTACAATTTGATTACTTGCAAGCAGTCAGGGTTCTGTGCAGAGTCCTTCTGCATCTGCTGGCTTCCTGTCTTTTATTTTCATTCACTCACTTTTGATAATTGCATCAACTTCTCAGTTGAAAAAATGTATATTAAATATGGTTTTATTATGCATTGTTAAAGAGTCAGAGACAGCAGTCAGGCAGCCTGCAGAGATGTGCTTGCAAACATTATAACAAATGCTATAAAGTTTCTGAATTTCCAGGCTCTTTTATGAAATAGAACCTGGCTGAAGCCACATCTTCTTTTCCATTTGCTTTTCTTTGGAATCACAAAAAGTTCCTTCTGAGCCTTTTGCACTTCCAGTGCCACATGGTTCATGTTTTCCTTGGTCTATCTTTCCAGCTGTGTGACCCCATCATAGGGTTTGAACTGTACTGAAAGCATTGACATAATAAATTGACTGAGAGTAACATGGTGATTAGATTCTGGGAAAACCTCATTGAGGATATAAAAAAATATTTCTTTTTTACTCTGACTTATGTAGCTTGGAGATGATTCATAAGTTTGAGCTTTTCACTGATGGTCCCCAGACTTTGAAGCACCTCAGAGTAAAGATACTCTGGTGGTGTCTGACCAGTCTATCTGGTTTTTAAGGTATTTAAAATGTGGAGTTGAACCTGGAAATCAAACTGGCCAACAGCTACAAGTTAGAATCTCTTGTCTCAGGCTGTTTATAATTTAGTCTTGGTCTTGCAAGTCATTTGAACAGGAAGTGGTTCCAAGGTACACATTTATCATTCACTCATGGGGTTTTTCCTTCCTCTCTCTGCAGTAGCTTCTCCTATGGAAGCAGAACTAAAGGGTCTGCAAGAATTTGACCTCATTGGAGTTTACCGATGCTACAATGAATATGGAATTATTCTAACTGCACTTCCTTGGGGGCTGCTAAAAGATTTCTGTAGCTTCAACCACAGTGATTTGATGTTTGGGATGACTCCTACTTTTATAACTGCATATTTAATTGTATATCCTAAAGTGTGGAGGGTGGTTCTTCTAGTACTGTGTGTTACCTTGCTTTAGTTTTCTCTTTTATGGTTTTGTCATGCATATATAATATCAGCTCTTCCAGAGTAGCTTTACCATATTTAAAGTATGGGCTTAGTTTGCAGTTTGATGTAACCTACATTGAGGCTTCTCCTCTGTTTCTAGGTGCAGAGAAATCTTGTATCTTCTTAAGATGTCTAGGTTATCAGGCACTACAAAATATCCATTACCCATTCCTATATCTAGAACGGCATTTTCAGACAACAAAAAGTCTCAATCCCTAATTGCTGCAAATCTCCATTTGTAGCAAAGTGCGACTTTTTTTTTAGTGATATCTGAGATTGTCTGGTGATTTTTAGCCTCTGCAAGACAATTGTTCTTTGCTAGTAAGTAGCATATTATTTATTTACACTAAAGAACTTTGATACTTTCTATTTTATCACATAAGATTGAGCTGCTGCTGAGGTACATGAGATATGGTTATGCTGCCCCGGAAGAAGAATTCACTTGTTTCATACTCTCTGGTATTTCAGTTTCATGCCCCCATGATCTGACGGCTTTCTCTTGTCACTTCTCATTTTCATAAGGTATTGCTCCTGCTGTTGCTAGTAGTAGTAGGATCATGTGGCAGCTGAGGTTTGAAGGTCCCTCAGGAGATCTCCAGTCCAACCTCCTGCTCAGAGCTGGGTCAGCTGTGAAATCAGACTCTGTTTCTCAGTGTGTGATACAACTGTGTCTTAAAAACCTCCCCAGATGGAGACTGCACAGTGTCTCTGGGCAGCCTGTTCCAATGGCTGACTGTCCTCATGGGAAAAATATTTTTACTTCTATTCAGTAGGATACTTTCTTTTTAACTTGAATATATTGCTTCTTGTCTTCTTGTCGTGCCATGCAAGGGACCTGGTCTTGTTCAGCCTGGAGAGGAGAAGGCTTCAGAGGAACTTCCAGGTATTTGCAGGAGAATGTGGAGAAGACCAGGGACAAGATCTCAAATTGGTAGTGATTACCAGAACAACTTATCAGTGAAAGTTGGTCTGGAGTTGTTCAAGTTTTGAGAAGTCTTTGAAAGAAGATGCTTTAAAGAGAAGCAATCTCATTTCTGCTAGTTGGCAGTGTGTGTGAATTTAAGGAATGATTCTGTCCCTTCTTCTCGTCTTTGACTCAGGGAATCCAATCTGCACTGCATGACATCTTGCCTGGCTGATGACAGAATCTGCCTGCCATTGTCTTAGTCCTTTGGGCATCCACAATGCACTGGCAGCCTGCTAATACGTGCAGTGAGGCTTTTTCTGCTCCCAGTTTTCTAAACAGATAGAACGGGTTTCCCCCTGGATTGCTAACACTGTGTGCACAGACGCAGGGATGGTTGTCTCCATTTTTGCATATTTCTGAATTTTCTCTGCAAGAGCTGTCTCATGTTAACTCACTGCCTGAAGTTATACAAACTACTGCTGCAAATGGTTAACACTTCAGGAGATGGGGAAATTGCCCTTCAGACAGTACCTATCAGTCTGGGGAGCAAGTACACAAAAACTTGTTTCATTGTAAGGCAGAGTAGCACCCAAAGGCAAAGAACTGCATTGGTGTTCTTGAGCTATTTAACAACATGGGATTTGCTTGTTTGGTTTTTTTTGTTTTTGTTTGTTTTTAATCTGCCAATAAATGCACATCTATTTCAGCTAATTTTGGGAAAAAAAAGATCGTATGGGACTATGCTACTATTTACTTGTGTATCATTAGGCTTTTGCATTTTTTTCATGATCTTAAAAAAGTGAAAGCAGATTACAAATCAGGGCTGACTCTCTACTTTGCATTTCAACTGGGTCTTGTAAGATCCTGTTCCCCCAGCATGGCAAATTACTTAGGTACCAAATTCAGACCTAAGTTAAACAAACCTCTGTTGTATTTTGCTTCTGATCTGAATTAAAAGTAGTGCTTGTAGATATTCAATGAAAAGAATATCCTTTCCAGTCCTTTTAGAGGATTTGCTGCATTTCTCATTTTTAGCTGTTTGTTTCTACTGCTAATGTCTTTTGTGCTGCATCAAATGCACTCCTTCAGTTTCACAAAAGCATATCAACCTCTTCACCAAAACATTTGCCTTCTGAATCTGGAGGGTCATGAAAGTAAGGAGTAGGGAGCACAGAAAGTGGATGATTTGAGATTTTATGGCAAATTATTTTCCAAGGGACAGACAGAGGGCTTCTCTTCCAGGAGCAATGCTTAGTAGCTAGACTATGATACATTTTAACTTAAGATATGACTAAAAAAGAGGATTAAATCTTTTTTTAACAGCTATTTAAATTACAGCACAAGCTGTGTAAAAGCACATGAACAGCTTTTCCAACACCAAAATGAATGTTGACCTAGGCTAGTAGCTTGATTCCACAAAGCCCTGAGAAAATGTATAAATGAAAATAAAATAATAGTGAGTATTCAAAAATTTTATTCTTTTATTCCTCTAGCCTCCAACAGATGTTTTCAAACTGAAATATGGTGATTTCCAAACCTGAAGTTGCAACTACATGTTTGTTTTAAATAGATTTTGTTGAATTTCTTTTTCACTAGAGAAGAATTTGGCGGGTCTTTTTAGGTTCTCATATACTGGGCTATTTTGAGAAAGAACTAGATATATTTTCATGATATCACTGTTTGCTGCTACATTATTTTACCCTCCTGTACATTAATAGTGCTGAGTTATTAGCATCATCCCACACATTCTGTGTTGATGCCAGCAGGGTGAATAAGAAAAACATCTGCCTGGGAGGTAGAAACGTGCTTTTATACATGAATGCATAAACATGAAAATACTACACCTTCTGGTTTGAGCTCACACCAGAGAGCACAGGAGAGACCTGTGAATTTCTGCAGTTGGGAACTGGCCCTTGTGTAAATCCAGTGGGAGGAAGTTGGAAGGGATAAGGTGTCTGTCCACATCCGTGTTAATGAAAAAGAAAACTGGCAGAGCGACTGCTTCCTCTGGGAGTAAAGCTACGGATGTTGTGACACTGGGATACACATGCTGTTATTTCCTCAGCATTCATGAGCTGTTTTGTCATTCATTTAAGTCTGTGTTGTGTTGCTTGAACTTAAATGCAGTGCTGGGAATATTTAAGGTAATGTTGATCCTTCCCTTCTGCTGTTTTTTGGTTGTTTTTTTTTTCCAATGGCCTTTTCTTTTTTTTTTTTAATTTGTTTTTTGAAATATTGTCATTTTGTCCATTCAGGATGGATAGGGTCTGTCAAGCATGGCAATTCCTGATGGCTGTGCAGCTTCATGGCATTGATGAGGAGATACAGTAAAGGAAAAAGACTGTTTAAAATAAACAAGGAGCAATTATTGAGTGATTTTATATTCAGAGAAGAGCATCTACTTAAATTTCCCAGGACACACTGAGCTTTTACTAAATATCTTAATAAGTTCAGGGGTCACAGTGATCCTTCTGTTGACACTATGGAGTTTTCTGGCAGCTTACACCTCCATGGAAAAATAGGAATGTCAGCAGAAGAAAGCAGCATTAGCATGTTGACAGATGTGTGCTATAACAGCATCTTTAGACAGAGTTTGCGTGCTTCTCAAGGAAGTCATTTTTTTGCCAAAATAACTTGAATTTAAAATGTCTGATTTTATCAAGTCTACCAGACTTGTCTTCAGAGCCTTTCAGGAAAAGCCTAGGCCTCTGTCACTCAGTTCTGGCCAAAGTTTGCATTATTAAGAGCATGATGGTAACAGAATTCCCTCTCCCCTTTAATCCCCTCCTAATTTATCTTTTTAGGTGTTTAAAAATATTGCATTTTATACCATAATGGAAAGTTAATCAGAAACCTGGCAGATAAGAAATCCAGCCAGTGGAGATGCTGTACAAACAGCAGAGCTGTGAGTATTTAGCAACATCACAGTAGCCTTGTTTCACATTTGCAATTAATACACGTCTGTGTTTGCATTTGTTATAGGACTCTTGACAGCACCAACATAACAAGAAAAACGAACAACCTGAGTAATAAATCTCTGGAGGCATTCAGCAAGTGCCATAGGGCTCATTAATCTAGATTATTCCCCATAATAGATAACTTCACAAATCATCTATTCTCCCCAATCATGCACATAAGGATAATGTATATGTAATAGCCTCCCATACTGTAAAACCCCAAATAGAATTTCATTTTTTTAAATATAAGTCTTGACAAATGCAAGACAAATATTTGTAGAAAAAGGATGGATATGAATAACAATGAACTGGACTGAAACAAGTTGAACTGTTGTGAAAAGATGAGGTTTGGTTTTGTTGGTTTGTGGGAGGGTTTCCCTTTACTTTATGATGTTTCTATTTGAATCAAGAAATTCATTTATTTATTTATAGCTTGAAGTAGATGGGATTTTCTTCCTGAGAGTTTTGGCCTGGGAGATAAAGCAGTCTTCAGCTGCAACCTTCATGCATGCTCCTTAAGGAATGTAGACAAGGGAAAATAGGAGCAGCTAAATACCCTGAATTCCAAACAATTTAATATTTATAATTTATACTATTGATTCCTTCTGTTTCTTGTACCTTCCCAAAGCCTTCTTTTGAAATCAGAGTTATCAAAGAAAACCCTAGTTCTGATTTGACATGGTCTTTGCCTGTTTACCAACTTTTCTCAAATACAACTGAAATTTGCCAGCATAAGAGAAAAACACTGTATTTAGAATAAGACTGTGTGAAAACCACTATTTAGAATAAGATCCTTTCAGTCAGAATAGCAGGGGTGCTCTATGGCCCAGAGTTGCAGGCTGTGCTACAGCTCACAGATACCTTGATTACCTTAAAACTGATTGTTCAAACAGAAAATATAGGAGACATATTAAGTTGTGAAAAAATATTATGGTTTAAATGCAATCAGTTTTAAGGGATAAATGATAAAGTAAAGAATAAACAAGTAAGGAGGAAAATAAAAGATTTTTTTTCCCAGAAGTGGACCAGTACTTTTTATATCTTTGTAATTGTAGTGACCTTAACCTGATGCTTAAGAGTAGGTTCTGATGATTGAAGTTTCAGAAGTGTAAAGCTCTATTCACAGCTGAGCCTTTCTCTTACACAGTATAAAGCATGAGATTTGATTGCCCTCATCTTTGCCCACATACCCATTTGGCCACCTTTCTTCTCCCTCCCTCCATGTGTCCAAATGCTCTCAAAACCCCAGGATTTTGTTCTGTGACCTGCAGCACCAAAATAGCAGTTTTGTGTGAGTGGAAAGTATTTTACAGAGTAACAACTGAATAGCTTTCAGGGCGTGTTTCTTCTTCTTGTTCACTGTCCCTCCTCCAGCCCTTTGTATCAAGTACTCAGGATTTATTTCCTTAAAATTTATTAGAAAAGAGAACATATGCATCATCTTTCAGAGCTGAAAAAAGAACAACCTGAAATTTGGATCTGTTTCTTTTTTCTGCTGTGCACATTGTTTGAACAATTCTATTTCTGTAATTGTTTTGCATGTGAATGCATAATACCCTTCTGTAAAGCATCGCAGTCTTTTAATAGCTTACACTGCATGTTGTGTCTCTGTTTCTAAATACATACATGTTAATTACATCATCAGGCAAAATAGCTTCTGGCAAAGAGGTGAAGCGTGGGTCTTGCCTCTAAGTTTTAAAATGTGGAGGAAAAAATAGCAAAAATGTTTACCATCATCTAAGTTTAAGTGACTTTTGTGTTTAGACCTTTCTTTCTTCAGACTTCTGCAAAGAACTTTCTAAGACAGTGTCAAAGAGAAGTGCATTTTGGCTTGAATTTTTCCTTTTATATCAGCACAGTCTTGTTTGAAATACAGTTTTGAATCAGGATAAATGGGTTGTATTCTTAACTGTCTGAGAAAAATTCAAATGACTCCCTTAATCTCTCTTGGCCTCAGTTTCTCCCTGTATAAAACTATACTTATAATGCCCCACCATCTTTGTAAAATGTTCCACAGCCTTCTGATGAAAGGAATTATTTTAAGTTCAAAGTGTTGCTCTTGGTGAAAGAATGATCTTGTTTATTCTTAAAAAAATACTTTATATAAACATCAAAGAGTTGTTTGTACCAAGAGTTTAATCTGCCATAAGGTGCTCCTGTGTCTCAATTAGCAAAATTTTCTCATTCATTTCTCCACGAGAGGAATGTGTTTGGTGATGAGGATGCCATGTGATACAATTCCATCAATGTCAATATGTGCAGCAAACTAAATGCAGTGTTTGACATTGGCCGTAATTTCCTATTCTGTACACAAATTAGCATAGCAATGGATGCAAAGTGATATGGAGTCACTTCCAATCATTCTCCTTCCACTGCCCTGCCTGGCTGATTTCCCCAAAGAGCCAAGAGTCAGTTCTGGAGGGCAGCTGGAGCTTTGCCGTTCAGGTCGTGCCACTTGCAATTACCTCCAAAAGTGGGAGCATCTTTGTCTTTTGTTGAAGATCATCAAAATATAGGGGTTGTTTCTTTAGAAGTTAATGCAAAAGGGCACTTTTTCAGGTCAGAATTGACACTTGTTGACTACTCACTTCGTCTGGAAGTATGGAAGAGGGCACAAACATGCAAGAAGGTCAAAACAGTTGAACAGAAGGTGGACTTGATATAATTTGCCCCTCATCTGGGTTAAAAAGGAATGAACACCACAAGTAACCAGTAACCATGGATAACATAATTCCTGAAGCACAACATTTGTGTTGGTTAAACAGTCATAGTCTGATACTATTGTCTCTTTTTTTAACTTTGAAAAAGCATTAGAAAGCCTTTTATTTTCTTTCTTATGCAGATATAGTGGTACAAAAAGGGATGCTGACCCTTCTGGTTTAAATTAGTATTACTGGGCCTAAAATGGTGAAGAATAGAATTAAGCAAGGCCAGAACATGACTATTGGGACATCTTGACATCTGTTTAACTGATGATGGAGAGGACAGCACTGTATTAAGGCATTTTGAGTTCAAGTACCCAAAGAGTTACCAGGAGAAATTGGTTCCCCTCCAGACCTTGCTAAAAAGGGTTATAAATACAAGTAAGTAAGTAAGTAAGTGGTAAGGCTGCTTCGAGAGGAATCATTTCCATCTTTCAAGATAACATCTACTATTGTAGGGAGGCAGTACTTAATAGTCCTTCCAGTGGTATCTCCTTTGACCTAAAAATTCATCTCCATAAGCACTTTGTCAGTATTCCCATGCTTTCTTCAGTGGGATTAAGTGACCAAAACCCTCTTCTCTATGTAAACCAAAAAATACATTAGCTGGTTATTTTTAAATTGTTTGGAAACTTGACAAGTTAAAGGAGCTCTAAATACATCCAGATTCAAAACACGTTACTCTGAGTATCTGAAATAGAAGTTGTAGTTGTGACAGGCTCCCAGTGCTCGCATCTCAGAAGCTTAAAAGATGAGAAACACATGTTTAAACTCAGATGCCCAATTTAGAAATAAATTTGTACAGGCTCTCAGTCTCTAGACTAGGACCTGTGTTATGGAAAAAAAGTTTATGTAATGCTGTTTCTATTATAAATGGAGGCTAATTTTCTCAAAAATACTCTTAATACTGAACAAACAAGTAAGTTTAGTACTAAAAATATTCTCAGTGCTTCATTGCCTTGGGTTTACAATATCATTTGCACGTCAAATTATATTTCATCTTATGATTTAGTAATGCCAGAAGAATAGATCTAATTCTCTGTCTCATGATACTCTTAAAGATGGAAGATTGCTTTCCATGGAGTGTAAAACTCAATTTGTAGTCATGTGTATAAAACACGACTTTATGGCAGATTAGCTTGCTGTAGATTTAGTTCTCTCTGACAGTGAACTGAAAAATATTAGCATTTCACTGAACACAATATTAATGGCAAGAAGAGAGTATTATTGTAATGTAGAAAGTAGAAAGTAGAATGGGATTTTTGAAAGTAGAGCAGAGGAAAATGTATTTAGAGATTTGCAAGGAGTTTAGGTAGAGTTGGTTTAACTCTTTTTTTCTTCCTCGACCTTCCCCCACACGCCTCTTTGTGAGTCATTTTGAAAAACAAAAGTATATTTGCATTAGTCAGATTGACTTCTCAATGCTTTTAAATTTAACAGCAATTGTAGTAGTGGAAGATGCCTTTGGATTATATATGTTTCAAATGATGTATAAAATTGAATTTTTAGATATTTTTAAATTCTCATTTTGGTTTGTAGCTGTCTTAGTTAGCAGTCAGATGTGATGTTTGCTTTTTCCAGTGGAAGGAGAGAGTATAAGCAGAAGATTAGAGGATCATTTCCGTGCAGTTCATTATTTACAGTGCTGTGAAGGTGGTGTGATGCTGTGGTGATGGTGTCAGTTTGTTGATGCAGGTGAAAATCAACTCCTGGGCGTGACAAGGCTGTCCCTTGGAGTGCTGAGTACTTAGAAATGGGTCCCAGCCAAGTAATGTGCCATTAAAACCATCCCAGCCATGTATTGCACTGAGGGTTTTAGCAGAAGAGATAGAAGAAGGAAAGAAATTGAGAAGGAAACCAAGTAGGCACTGTAATTAAATGGCGATCAAGAGGGGAATGTTTTATGGAGAGTGCTCTGTGCTCTTCTATATCCTGCTCTTGAATTTTTGCAGCCTATCTCAGATGTATCTGCCAGGGTGATCCAACATGTTTATACAGAACCTGCTTTTATAATGTGACTGATAATAACGAAATTCTTTATGCCTAACTCAAAGCCCATATATTCAAGATACAAATGATATAGGAGGACGGAAAAAGCACTGCAACAATTTAGCTGCAGTCATAGAAAGGTTCCCCATGCTTCTGTTTTAACTGAATGCTTTGTATTTATTAATTGTGTTCATTTTAATTCCACAGTAAGTCAAATAACAATGTGTGAAAACAGCATAATTAAGCTTTGATATTTCTGCAAAAGTAATAACTGAATTCGATCTGCTTTTAATCTTTCAGGCTATTCATTGTATCTATCCCTCATTCCTACAGTTATCTCTTTTCTCATTTAGTTCTCCTTGATTAACAGGCAGTGAAGGTCTACCTACTTTCTTGGGTCAGACACAAACTCTGCTGTCTTTTAAAATACCTTTCAGTGTGATTACAGGTCCTTTGTTTCTATTGAAGAAAGCATTTAAGATTGTAAATGATGTGCTAAATTGTCCCATTCTTTACAGAATATTTTCTACATATTCCAAAGGCTGAAAATTGAGTGTGCTTTTTTTGAATTATGCACACTTTATATAAATTCATATTTTTCACTAATTTTCTTTCATTTTTATCTACAGCTTGTACTGTGTAGTCCTACAAATATGCATGTGATTAATTTTTCTCACCAGAATTTTTTTTGTTGTCATTGCTTTTTGCAATCTCCAGAGGACCTGCTTTGCAGAATATACAACATACAGCAGCATGCACTTGAGGGACAAAGCGTGGTGTGCAGTCAGAATAGGGTGTTAGGGATAGCAGGAGGAACTGGTTGCAGCCCCCTGATGTTGAATGGTTTGTGAGTGGTTTGTGACTGGTTTGTACTGGCTGAGTTCCCCCACGGAAACCAGCTGTGGTGGTGGGACTTCAGATGAACGAAGTGAGTTGCACTAAGTTTGAGGGGAAGAAAAGAGGGGGACACAACTCCTGTTTCCACAGTTGACCTGTTGTGATGCTTATTTTTACAAGTTATCACAAAAGGTATTTCTAATCTATAGGAGATGGACTATGGTGTTGTTTAGTCTCATGGTGGCTGTCGTGTCTTTGGTGGTAGTGCTGGTGGGTTTACTGTCAAATTTAGAGTCTATCTCTATTGAAAACTTAGTCCTAAAATTTTGTCTTTAAAACAGCCTCTTCTTTGCCAAACAGTAACAGGTTTTGTTTACCATTGTAAGGAAGCTGAAGTTAGAGAGGATCTGTCTAGAGTGACTTTCTTGCCTCTGTGTCTGTCCCCTGTCCCAGGCAGAGGTCAGGACTGCAGACAGTTTTTTCTCCAGAAAACCTAAAAAATAGAAGAAATTTGTTGTACAGTCTGGTATTTGACTTGTGCTGGGTTGAGCACATACCCCACAGAGGCATCCCGAAGGTTTGCAAAGCTCATAGGTGCATCAGGACCTGTGACCAATGTCTGGCTCCACAACCCAAAGGCATCATAACAGCCTTCAAAACCAGTTGGCTTGACGCCATCTGGCCTAGATGGGGTTTGTCATCTTCTTTCTCATGCCCAGTGCAGTTTTTCCCTTTGCAGCACTGGCTTTGTCACAAGGGTAAAAAAGGCATTTGGAAAAAAAAAAAAAAAAAAAAAAAAAAAAAAAAAAAAAAAGATACATTTGTTATAAAAATCCCAAAGATGCCTTAGCCTTGAGGGGACCACAATGATGCTGGTTGTTAACCCTCTCAACAAAAGCATTTACTGAAATGTCAACATTTATTTTAAGCTGAACAGGCCAGGACAAGTACTGAGGGTTTCCTGTGGTTCAGCTGGCTTACTGACAAGAGCTCATACTGTAACAGCCAAGCCCACACGAGGGCTGTAAATAGGCAGGTAGTCTTAAAAAAAACCATCTTATTCCACTGCAGTGGCAGTGTCTGTATGTCTCAGCTTTCAGAAAATCCTCTGTCACCAAACAATCTACTGCCTGTTTCACAGTTAACACAAAGATACACAGAAAAGGTGCCTTCACCTTGTGGGCTGTGCTCTGTGGTGCAGGAAAAGAATATCAGAGATGGTTTGTCTGCCAACCCAGAGCAAGGAAACCACCCTTACTCACACACTCATAGTAATAATAGCTTAGATGTTGTTACTGTGTGGTGACTCTTAGACATTGTCACAAAAGTTTTTATTTTGCGTGTGAGGATCAAATTTTTCTCATGTAAGTATTTAGAAATAAATGCATGTGTGCGTTTTTGAAGGGCTCTCAACAGAAAGCAGAACAGAAGCACCTTTTGTCTGAACAATTAATGAAATTTTGGCATTTATTTAAAGCCTTTACATATCCCTTGAGGCTGTAAAGGTTATTTGTAGAAATTTCAAGAGGCATTCCAAATACTTTAAAAAAAAATAGACACAGACTTTAAATAGTTAATGAATGCACATAATTTACCTAAACAGTGTTTTTATAGATCTCTGCAAATATGACATTAATTAGGGAAAGTAACTAAAGCTGAAGTGCCACAGAATGTTAATCCTCAGCATCAGTAATCAGCTGTGGAGGAGAATTTTTTTAAATGTTTCCAGTTTATATCATTTTGTTTTGGAAGAAACACAAATATGTGGGTTGAATTATTAAGAAAACAAATGAGCCTGAAAAACACAACTAAAAAGCTAAGCTTCTTAAGGAGTGGATGGGTGTATCTGTGCTATTGCAATGAACCATTGCAGGTCCATGGTCTTACTGTGTCTGGGATGGAAAATAAACCTGAGACAAACCTGAGTTATCCCCTTCCTCCCTCTCCTCCCAGGCTTATACACAGGAGGTGTGTGTGTGTCCTGTGCACCAGGTCTCCTCTTATTTCCAAATTGCCCGGAGACCAGACAGCTACAGCAGACAGCTACTTGGCAATTAATTTGACTGTGTTTTTAACCAACCAGTAAAGGCAACTCTTTGAGTCTCTCTCTCCTGCATGCCCTGGTAATCATTTTGTTTATCTGCACAATTTGACTCGCCGCAGCGGGCAGTGGAAGGGCCGCCTGCATTGTTTGTCTTCTTAAATTGTTAAATGAAATGACTCAGAAGATTCAGGAAATTAATTTTTGCAGTCTAGATATATGGTGAAAAAAGAAAGCTTTGAAGTGGAGATGTCAGTGTAGCCACTCTGAAATTCATGAATCAGATTCACAAGATTTTCAGAGCCTTAAAAACTGAGAAATTTTTAAATAGTTGCATCCTTTTTAGTAGCCTATTGATATCTGAACCTTAAGAATTCATGTCACTCTGAGCTTTATTCAACGGCTGTTTTATATGAAAATGAAAGCCAAGATACCCATATAAATACGACTCCAAGAATCAGGGCTTTTAGAATGAAGCATAGCATTGGTATTAGACTCATGTAAAAATTTTGATAATAGTCAGTGTTATCTATTCTTTTCTTTCTCCTTTTAATTTTTTTAGGATGATTAATTTAACAGCTACTATCAAAATAGCCATAAACAATTTAATAAACCCAGTAAAACTTCAGATGCTTCTTTATTACGCATTCAAATAGGATTCTCAGCCTCTTGAGTCCTACTCTATACCCTTGAATGCTGCTTAGTGCCATTAAAATTGCAGTACTAAGAGACCATTCTCATTTATGGTGATTGTAAAATAGGGGCAAGACACTGGTATGGATTTAGCTTGTGAGGTATGTTTCCACAATAAATGCTAAAGAAAATGCAGAATCAAACTATACTCTGTGTGGTTATCAAATGGTTCACTTTGATGTGTTGATGTTTGTTAATACTCTGTGACTTTCTTATATTCAGATTGAATGTGTGGTAGCAAATGGTAAAAACTGATCTTCCTACCTAGAAAACAGTCAAAACTGTGGTCGAAGAATAGTTATGTCTCACTGAGATACCATTAATTTTCTGTAGGTTGATTTCTTTTTAAGATTTAGTGTGTTTCAATAGTTGAGGATGTTCTAGGAGAAAAAGTTAATATAATATTTTTGTTGCATGCTTATTAAGAAAGGCTTTTAAATTATTTGAAAATAGTTTTTTCAAGGTATTTGATAAAAAATTATACTTTGTCTAGGTTTTGGAAATTCGTGCCTTAAAGTCATTCCATTTGTTGAAATATGGTATGCAGGTTCTTACTTATTTTGCCCTCATTTTTGTGGTACCCATTTGCAGGTAATAACCCAAGCTAGGTGACAGCCCAGTGAAATGTGAGCCTGTGGTTTTCTCCCTAGGTGGAAAAAAAGGTGAAGCTATGAGCTTTGGTTTCATGTCTGTCTGAATATAGAGATGCAGGTGTGTGATTCAGAGCTACATCTTTGTGACTGTAGAGATATGTGAGGTTTGCGCAGTGTCTTCTGAGCTAAATTTGTAAGGAGTCCTTTGGGGGGGGACTGTGGGCAGAGATTACTGGTGAAGGGCAAGTGGGCAGTACAGCACATTGCTGCTGCCTCCAATAAGTCAGCTGTGATTCCTTTCTGGCACCTGTGGTGTTGCCCTTGCATTTTTCAGGGGAGTTCTGCTTCAGCAATGCAGCTGGAAAGAAGAGTTTGTGATCAGAAAGTACAGCAGAGACATTGACTTTGTGTCTCTGAGTAAAAAAGTCAGGAGTTGCTGAGTTCTTTGTCCATTTGATTGAGAAAGCAGATTTTCAGAGATGGCTGCAGAGCAGCATTTGTGCCTCTGATACACCTCTCCTTCTCACACAAAATGTGCTGTTCTGCACAGTGACAGGCTGATTAAGAGCAATTTTTTAGAGAGAAAATAGACCTACATTAGATGGAGAAGAGAAAAATATTAGGCTCCTGCATGAACATCCTTATACCCGTGGTTGTGCTCCAGTAATTAAATTCTGACAAACAGATGAACAAACAATCTCCAGGGGTAATGAGACTCAGTCAATGAACCACAAGTGTTCACAAGTACTAACAATAAGAGAAAATACAATTGAAACCCCTGCATATCTGTTACTCAAAAAGCAAGTTAAGAACTAATTAAAAGGATTTCTGTTTTCCTCTCCATGCTTTGCATGTAGAAATAAATTTATAGAGTATATTCTCCACATTCCAGAATTCCAGTATTTTAGATATAAGCATGAGAATAGGTTATGAAGTCATTTATTTTAATAAAGGGATATTTAATAAATTCAATACCCCACTTGACCAAAAGTTATCACTGGCATTATGCGCTTCTTTAAAACAGATTTAAAAACGTGTAACCAGAGAAGTGAAATCCTTCAAATTCAGTGTGCTCACCCTTTGCTTAGGGTGCATGAAATGCCAGCTCACAAAAATGTGGTTGTAGAAATTGAATACAGTTCCTTCCCACCTGCCTGGTGATAGCATATTTCACATGCTGAAATGTAAGTATCTCTTTCTGCTCTTGGGGGAAAATGATAACATATGCCATCACCTTAACTGTGCAATAAAGTAACTCAAATTGGACATGTCTGTAGAAAAGTGCTTTGTGTCATGTGATATAAATATCTACATTTCTTTAACGTCCTTTTTCTTATCACCCATGACAGAGGCCTGTCTCGCCACTGTCAGAATTGATTTTTTCCCTTTGAAGTATTGTTTCTTAGTTCTTCAAAATATTTTTTCCAGCAAAAAAAGATTGGCAAAACGACCATTTCATGTGACAAGTACAGATGGGGAAATGACAATAAATACAATATCAACTTTGCCTTTTGCTTCAGCTTCTGGTCTGAGAGAGTTAATCCCATCAATGACAGTCACATTAGTTTTATTGATATTTTGTAATCTGTCTTTCCTTTCTTTCCCTGGTTCACTGCAATCTGCTCTTGGTTAGTGACCTGTCACACCCTACTGGTATGTAATTGCTGCATGTATTACTTTTTCATTTAAAATTATGCTTTTAGGGATTATATGAAGCGTCTTGATGGTCAGTGCCAATTGGTTTTCCATATAAATTATTTTTTCCCTCTCTCCCTCAGTGGATCCCATATTTAAACTGTATTCATCAGAGTGCTCTTTGGCTACTGTTAATGGTAAAAAATCACCAAAAGGTTGATGCTTTCAGCTGCTCCAGAGCAGTGGACATTTTGGAGATATTTTGAAATGCATCCATAGACACGTAGAAGTCATGGTGGCTTGGAGTGGCCCAAATAAGAGTGTGGAACCAGGTCCATGATGAACCCTTATCCAAAGCAAGGAATCTGCTCCCTTATTATGGGACCCATAGTTAAAATGTATATGTATTTCTTTAAAATGTTTTTCTTTATGACAGTCAGTGATAACAAGCTCCAAGGTCTTTCGAGCACAGTAAGAGAAAACCCTGACTCAGAAAAACAAGAGTTGACCTGAAATTGATTTACAAAATGTTGAGTGGGGTCCTAACATTTTACTTTGGGGTTTGGTTTCATAGTTGTTCTCTCTCTGTAAACAGGAAGAGTAACTTGAAAGCAAAAGGAGGTTGTTCTGTGTGCACAGTGGCATGTAGGACTTGTACTTAACTGGGGCAAAGAAAGGGTTTGGGGTTTGGTCTCTTTTTTTTTTTTTTTTTTTTTAATCTTTGTGCCAAAGAAAGAAATGTCTGTATCATAAGGTGGAAGGCAGAAAAGATTCTGTCAGTCTTCTTGAAGGTCCAGCCACACTGTACTTAACACATCAGGAACTTTTGTGTAATTCTCATGTTTGGCAGAGACAACAGGCTCAGGGACAGCATGACCAAGACACTGATGTTTCCTCTACTGGCATCCAAAGACAGAAAACAGGATAAAAAAGCAAATATAAGAGTTTTCTTCTCAGATGAGGCATTTTTTTCTTTTTCTCCATATTAGGTATTTTTTATCAAGAACGGGAAGAAAGGCAAGCAGACTAATTTTTGTCACTGCACCATTTACATATTTAATTTTTACTATTTCCTTTAATATTTGCTGATGAGATGGCCTGATATGCTGATGTAGCTAATGATGATGTATTTATATCCTTAATACAAGGTTTAAATCCTGTGTCTCCATCATGGGATATGAGTACAGCAAAAGGAAAGAGAGGCTGAATTGGCAAGCCACAGAAATTTCAGAATTGCAGAAAGAATTTAAGAATTTAGTGTTCATTGATCCAGCCACTTAAAATTTCATTTTACCCTGAGGCTTTCTGCAGCATGTAACCTTGAAATAAAAGGAATTTTTATTTTGAACTAGGAATAAAGGCCTAAGAATCTGGCAAGTTTAATTAGTGCATTTTAGTAAAAATATATTTTAAGGGAGTGAACTTGAGTGACTTGTAAACTTGGCAGTAGATATCTCTGGAATCAACTATAGTAAGTATAGTTGGATGAAGGTCATATTTCAGCCATATAAAAATTGGTCTTTAAATAATATTAGTTGCTATTGTGGTGGTGTTCATACAAGAACCTCAAACCCTTTATTAAATGTAAAGTTAAGCCTCAAAATTCCCTTCTGTAGTTGTTTTTCATATTTTTCTATTGTGGCAAAGAGAAGTGAAGTAATTTTCATTCTATAAGAGGCAAAATTCCCCCAACCAGCAACCACTTTATTGCTTTTCTTTGTGTTCATTAGTTGAAACAGGATTGTTTTCTTTGTATATTCATGTTTTAAGTTTCTTTTGAGCTGTTTGCAGTCTAGGGATGGGTTATTTTGTCTGGTGTATGAGTATTTCATGGTCTGTAGAGTTCTCCTTATCCTTTTATTTATTTATATTTCTTTTTGACTTCACACCTTTTCTGCCACTCCTTCACCAAAAAGATGTTTCTAACCCTAAAAAAGGTCAGTGTGTTTTGTCCTCCTGATCTGTGTAAAGGATGCCATGCAATAAATATTTTAATTTTGCAGAATTAATTTTTAAAGATAAGTATTTTCATGACTTCTCCCTGCTCTGAAGGAAACCCTCACCTTATACCTTTTTATCTTCCATTAGAGAAAGCAGCCCAGACATCTTATTTTCTGAAACCTGTGTGCTAGTTCTAAATGCACAGCTTTGGACAGATAAAGGAAGATTTTGACTGTAACTGTGGGGTTATTTATGTACAAACAGACGTCTCCATCCTACCCGTCTGTGCGCGCCGGCCGTGGGCACACGCTCTTTTCCCCTCCCATCCTCCCACCACATTCTTCCCTTGAAGAGCTCTCTGCAGCTGAGAAATTAAGCCTTTTTACATATCCAGCTCCAATCAGTCCCATTACCATTAAACCTCTGCTGTGGGATCCCTAAATGAACCAACTTGTGTACAGAGTGCAGTTTTCCCTGCTTCTTGCTAAAGGGGATTTTTTGTGTCGTGGAGGCGTAGCCAAGAAAGAAAAACTTCCCTCCCACAGCACAAGAACAAAGCACTGTTTCCTCTCTGCCTGAAATTATTTTTCTTGAGATGGTCCTACAGGGACTGAAGCCATTTTACCATTACCCCTTAGTGCTACTTTATGTGGGATTTATAATGAAATTGCTTTGACAATTTGGATAATGATGGTACAATGCAATAATTGATGAAACATTTTGGGGTAGAATGATTTCCTTTGAGAGACATCAACTTCTGCATTAAAATTGTAGTGCTAACATAATACACTGAAACTTTAAATAATAATATTTTTTAAGAAATAAAATAGTCTTTGCATTGCTTAATGTGTGTCACTGATTTTAGTTTCTGGTAATTCTTACAGTAAGATTGGAAAGGTGTCTGGAGCAGTAAAACCCACATAGCTCAAGGATTCTATCTCTGATAATCAAATAATCAAGGAATTACCCTCTTTGTATTAGTTCTAAGATAGACAGGAGTAATAGTTTGCTATAATTTTTACTAAGTTGAGTGAATGAGCTAGTGAGAAGTGTTATATTATGGTAACAGAGAAGGAAAGAGTTTTATTGCAGTTTTTAATAATTTCCCTAAATATTTTAGTTTAAAACTTACTCCCTAAGACAGTAATACATTTTACAATGTCTGTATATTTTTTATCATCCATCTAATGCCTTTTTATTTAAAGATCTCAGAGCATTTAACTTCAATTACTTTATTAATGAGTAATCTCACAGAGCATTTAATGTAGATCAGACAATTACATTTACTACTTCTGCAATATGGTTTCATTGATTTTTAAATCCAAAGTAATTAACCAAGCTAGGCTGTACTTCATATTTGTAATTTGCAAACAGGAAAAGTGAAATTCGGAGACCATAAAGCATATACACTACATACATCAAACCCTCTCCTAGTACTTGGAATTGTTTAGCAGAACAGTCAATCTCCTTCAGACACAGGATTGTTTGCATGGCTGGATTTTTGTCATGCTAATTTCCAACACTTAAATGCTTTAAGGTAAAGCAGTCAGATCAATTGCTAAGAAAAACTCTTCAGAGAAAAATTCTTACAGCTGAGCTGTGAATTCCTGGAAAGGGAAGCTGAATCCTTGAAAGCACACCTGCACAGCCACAGAGAGCTCCTCAGGCACTGCACAGGGTGGATTTATCTACTAATCAGAATAGTTTTGCCACAAATGCTTTAAGAAACCTGAACTTCATCTGTATATCTGGCAATTGTAAAAGAGATGTTGAGTGAAAACATGTGACATTACACCAAACAGATATGTTAAAAATTTTACTTAAAGGTTAATATAATAAAAGTGTAGTTCATGTGAGAGTGATAGAAATATTGATCATAAAAATAAGTAGTGGCCCAGAAACTCAGCTGAGAAAGGGGGATGGGGGGAAACTAGTTGATATATGAAGAATTTGAGTTGTGACACTAAGATCAATGGCTGTATTTTCACCCAGTGAAGCATGAGAGCTTCAGATAAGGGCAGTTAGTCAGTGAAATACTGACTGACATACCCTTTTACTGTTGGCATTTGGTCTCCAATATTGATCTTGGCTGTCACTGCCAACAAAGTATACTGAGGCTGTATTTATGTTCCGATAATGTTGTGTTCAGTGTTTTATGAATGATTTCTAAAAGCAAGGGGTATAAGGAGTTAATTTGAGCACCCACCCTCTTTTATTTGATTTGGTTTTTCACACTGCTACAAGCCATTCTAAACTCTTGCCAGTGAGTCAGAAGACAGATAAAATGCTGTAATCCACACAGATTCTATAAATCCAGACATTTCCCATTCCTCTGCTGAGAAACAGTATTCTGTAAACAACAATTGGATTGTTCTTTGACTGTCAATGCTGAGAACACCATTCCTGAGTGTGCAGAAGATAGCAACTAAAGTGATTAAAGAACAAATCTTTAGGAGAAAACCAATTATTTCTTGTGTCAGTTTGAGGGAGCTGGAAGAGTTAAATTCAGGGTTTTTGAAAATAATAGTGATATTATAGCAAAACAGTTTTACTGAGAGACATGAATCAAAAGTTTTGACATTTTATTTTCCTTTACCTTTTTCTGCTGACTCCAGCTGAAAATCATCTGTGAACGAGTTCTTTGCTTCTGCTCTTTTAAAATTAACCGTTTGAGCTTGAGTCAGAAAGGCTGAGAGAATCCTGTGCTTGCTTCCAAGATGGCTCAAGCAAAGCTGAAGCAAGGGTCGAGCTCTTCCTCTACTGCAATCAGAAGCTTTTGCATGTCATGAGTTATTTGCTGGCTGCTTCAAAGAGACAGAAGGGTTCATCTAGCAAAGAGAAGCACAGCCCAAAACAATCCACTTTTCTACCTTTCTCAGAGCATCATCCACAAATTTGTAATTTCTGGTTCATTTTCCTTATGTTTGGTCATACATGCAGGATTCCCTATGGTTATCATAGGGAGCAGACCTCAGATGATTTTTATTATAGCCTGGCAACCCTTGAACTTCAAGAAAAGGAAAGTTAAGGAAAGGAAACGGAGTCCAAAGAATGGATTCCCTGACTGCTGAGAGGGAGTCTGGTGTGCCTTTTCTGAGCTGGACTGGAGGGGAAGGGGTGGCTCTGTCTATGCTGTGACTGCATTTTTGTGGAGAAACAGTTGTTTAGGTAAAGTTGTCATTTACCCAAGACAGCTTATGCCAGTCTCAGCCTTTGACATCTTATTCATTTGCTTTCTTATACCCAAATAACTCTCTGGGATAGTTCTAACCAGCAGAAGAAACATCACAAGAATGAGTAATGAACTTAAGAGGCTGGAGACATGGGAGCGGTGTCTGGAGCAAACTGGGAAATTGAATCAAGTTTTAAGAATGAGAGTTTATCACAACAGTAGTTTAAGAACATAACACTTAAGACAGTGTATTTACATTCAAATTTCTGTAGCAGAACTAAATAACACTGGAAGTAGTTTAATCCAACAATGCTGTATTCCAACTCTAGTAATGAAGCTGTGGTTAAACCACTGGGAGCTGCCACCCAGCCCATGTCACTTGTTTCTCTGTATCAAATTAAAAAGAACATTTAATTTGAAAATCAAATTCAATATTGTTTTTTATCTGTCTTTGCTTCAGACTTCACTTTATACACCCTGTGAAACTGTGTGCTGAATACCAGATAGTGCCATCACTGGTGGTGCATTTTATGCTGCAGCTGTCTGTCCACTGCACTGGGTGCAAGGACTGTTTGTTGCTTGGGTTACAACTGGAGGTTTCTCTGATGGGGTATTTGAAGTTATGACAGTCCTTCATCTTCTTTAAAACCCAAGATTATACTGTACAGAGCAATTCTAGAGATGCTGAAAGTTCTAAAAGCATAGGTAATGAACATTTTAAAAAAGCAGAGTAAGGAACCACTGAGATACAAATGTACGATATTACTGGATTGATCCTTCTCAGATTGAATTGTAGTGGTACTTTATGTTACTGTGGATTTTTCTAGGGTTCCTGAGGGTGTTGTGACCACATTTTAGCTCAAATATGGTGAATTATTATTGTCATGAATGTAATACAGCATTATGTAGAGAAGCAGCAATTCTAGACATTGGGTAAAGCCAGCTGATGTTATTTTTGCATTCTTACCTCAGGGAAGAGAATAAGAAGGTTAAAATTGGAAATTATGAGGCTTTACTCATTAAGGCTTTTACAGTTACAAATGAATATGGGGTGAGAAGGGATGCCTTCTGGACCATCAGAAGCAATTTTTAGCACTTTGAGATTTCACGTTTTTCCTGAAATGGGAAAATCATTTATGCATACCATTAGTCGCTTCCTAGAAGACAAGGTATTTTTTTGCAATGAGCTGGAAAAATGGGACTTTTTCAAACTTTTTGTTTCAGTCAATCAGCTTTGATTTTTTAAATCATTAAATTGCTTAGATGTGAGTGAGCAAAACTAAACACCCGTAAAATACATCTGCTGATGGCAGCCAGCAACACATAGCGAGTTCAGTACTGAGCTAATGCTGCTCTGTTGAGAGCCCAAGTTAATCAGTATCTGATGGTTGCCTGTTTTAAGCAAGCTTTCCCAAAAATTTGAATTTTATGTTCAAAAAGCCTGTTTTCCATTTCTCTTGATGAGTTTTAAGGGCTGAGTTCCTTCAGGCACCAGATTTCTGGGTTCCTGGATAATTGATAAGAAACCCTTTGGATTCTCAGAGTGTCCTTCCTTTATGTCTGCAGCCTGCTCTTACCAGTGATCCTCTGCTGTCCCTCTGGTCCCATGCTCTTGCCACCATGGCTAGAAGCATCTGTCCTGAGCATGCCCTTCCACCTAGGGCATGTCTTCCTGCTTACAGGAGCACAGGAGCAAACTCAGAGCACACATGTTTTGATGTTGCCCCTCTCATGTGCTGGGAATTGGCCTCCTTGGTTCCCTGGATGTGTCAAGGGCTTCTGTTCCTGCCCCAGTGTGACCCCCAGGTTCTCTGTAGTCATTGATCACCTTTGGACTTGATTCCTTTCTCTTTCTTCTTGGGTGAGATTTGGGGGGGTTCGGAGCAGTCTGCAAAGCCCATGAATTTTGGTAACCCTATTACCACAGATAAAAAAGTTTTTTTCAAGAAGCAATTTCTGTTTTCAGAGACAGAAAAGGGGAACAAGAGGGAATATATGGAGCTTTGGTGTATTTGTTGTGTTTTTTTGCAGTTAGGGGCCTTCTGCAAACCTTCTCTTCCATATTTTTCAAGGATCAGATGCAGCAGGTGTGTCTTGGACTTTGTTTCATTTTCCCTCAATCCATCTCTGTCATGATTTAGAATAGAACAAAGGTGGTCAAGGGTGAATGAAACCAGACATTAAAAAAGAAAAAAGGTACAGCACACTTCAGAAGAATTTTACAATTATATGATCAAACAACCTCATACACTACTACTGACCTTAGCATGATGACAATTTAAGAGCATTAATGATCTGTATCAGCATCATCATCTGCCTAATAAAAAAAAGGCAGAAGCAAATATTAACATAGCTTGTTACAAGCTGACTTCTTTTCTGATTTCACTTTATTTTTATATTCTGTGTATCCTGTTCACTATTACTGTTCACTGTAGCACCATCGTCTTATCAGCACCACTTAAACTGCATCAAATATTGCACTAAAAAGAACAATGCTATTCAGGATTGGGAGTGATATGAGGGTTGTTTGCAGTATCTTAGATCAAGATTGTACAGTAACTATGTCTAATGACCTTTTATTTAATAATTTAAAACCTGGCTTCTTATGTAAATATATATGGACATACATACACATGTAACAGATATGTGTTAGTGTAAATATATATATATATATATATATATATATATATTTTTTTTATGCATGTCCACAAACACAGAAAAGCACAGAGCGCTCCACGTCTGCTTTTCTAAGTGGCAACTGAGGATATATCGTTGAGTTCATAACCCATCATTTCTATTCTCCTAGGCACTGTAAAATTCATTAAGCAAAGTAAAATGGCAAATTACTGGAGTATATAGAAGCATGCTTGTTTGATTTTTGGGCTCTTGTCCATGTTGCTTACCGAGCAACACTGCCTCATATTAGAAGGGTCGTGATTTCTAAAGACTCTAATAAAGCGAGTCATATTATGTGCATGTATTAGAGTGTAGCAAAAAGCCTTTGTTCATTCTGACTGCAGTGGAGCTGACTTAATGCCCTGTTCTGCAGCTGTTCTCTAACTACTACTCACTCCAGTATTTCTTCTGCATGAACCAG
Organism: Certhia americana; assembly: GCA_018697195.1. Classification (NCBI taxonomy): domain Eukaryota; kingdom Metazoa; phylum Chordata; class Aves; order Passeriformes; family Certhiidae; genus Certhia; species Certhia americana. The sequence continues at coordinate 4,043,513 of CM031879.1, forward strand.
TTTTGTCCATGATGCGGGTTTGTTCAGGAATGTTTATAGCGATGTCCTTGGAGGTTTTTCTAGGCTCTGACCAGTCTAATGAAACAACTGGATAGCTGCTAGTGTAGAAAGCTGAGGAATATTTTCTGGCAGCAGTTTTATGTTTGGGTTTGATAGGCTGGAGTATCTGTACAGATCAGCCCACAAGGTGTTCAGAGCACAGAAGCATTCATGAGTTTACTTCTTGCATCTTGAGCTTCCTTGTTACAACTAAAGAGATGTGGAATCATTTCTTTAAGGGTTTGGGGAATGAGACTCCAAGGACTTGACTTTAAAAGAGCCTGTCATGTTGGTTTGCATATAGACACATAAATGAGCACCCTAGTGTTGCAGGTCATTCGACATCCAGCAAACTCATTTGATTTTGTTGGGATTGTTTATGTTGAACACTTTTGATACTTGACTGCATCTTCTGGATGGCTGATTGGGAGCTGAGCACATTGGCTCTAGCTTGGGCTGGGTGTGCTTAATACTGTTGCAAACCCATTCCAGAATCTTTTATTTTCCAAATGCAGCTTGTTGGTACTCATGTCAGTGTTCCTGGCAGGCTCCCAGGCTTTGTGTGTCATCCTGCTCACCGTCATTCCGCTCAGCAGTAGTCCTTGCTCAGTAGCTGATAGCAGAGGCTAAAGGTGAAAAAATATGCTTAGACCTTCTCCTCCTCCCTCCCCATACACTTAGCAAGGGTAAGGATAAGTGGCTGCCAAGAAATCCATCATTTGTCCTGGTTTGAATCCTATAAATAGTCAGATCATTAAAGGTGTTGCTTACAAAATGCCTTTGTCACAGAATCTATTTATGGTCTGGACTTTGGCTCTGCACAGTTTTCTAGGATTGCCAGAAGTAATGTTAACCTACCTGGTCAGTGAGGTTGGCAGAGCTAGTAGTGATTTCCTCTTCTCCTTTGCATTGTTGTAAATTCATTTTTGGTGTAAAGGAGAGAGAAAAATCTGACCTCTTATTTTATAACCAAATAAGAAACAAAACTATCCAATGACTAGCAAAATTTTCATAAAAGTCTTTTAGATCAGGAAGTAAAAATACTCTCATCATCTTTAGTGTTCTTCAAGGGAAAGGAAGGAAATGCAGTTTTTATTTTAAAGATTTCATTGGATTGCTGCTTACTATCTGGGGAACCAAGAATGCTACCATCCAATGTCAAAGACTTGTGCTTTAAGTGAGTTGTAATGAAAAGATACAGGGACAGAGTGTTTGGTGGTTACAGGGCTATTAAGAGACTCAGCAGGCCCAGATTAATTTCAGTCCTTTGACTCAGACCTAAGTTATTACCTTGGTCAGGTTACTCAGTCTGTAAAAGGAGAATTATGCATGGCTATCTGTAAGAGTGTAACAGAATGGTTTGGGTTAAAAGAAACCTTAAAGATGCTCTAGTTTCAGCCATAAAGGGACACCTTCCACTAGACCTGGCTGATTCAAGCCCCATCCAACCTGGCCTTGAACACCCCCAGGGATAAGACACCCAAAGGTTGTCTGGGCAATATATTCTAGTGTCTCACCACCCTCACAGTAAAACATTTCTTCCTGATATCCTATCCAAACCTACTTCATTCAATTTAAAGCCATTACCCCTTGTTCTATCACTAGAAGCCTTTGTCAGAAGTCTCTCTCTAGCTTTACTGTGGGCTCTCTTTAAGTACTGGAAAGTGCCTTAAGGTCTTCCCAGAGCCTTCTCTTCTCCAGTCTGAAGAACACAAACTCTCTCAGCCATTCTCCATAGCAGTGGTGTTCCAGCCCTCTGAGAATCTTCATGGCTTCCTCTTGACTTGCTCCAGCAGGTCCTTGTCCTTACAGTGCAGCCCAGGACATGTTTGGCTTTCAGGGCTGAGTGCACATTGACATGTCACGTTGAGCTCTTTTTCCAGCAACACCCCCATTTCTCCCCCAGCCATTCTCTGCCCAGCCTGTGCTTGGGATTGGGATTACCCTGACTCACGTGCAGGACCTTGCTCTTGGCCTTGTTGAACTTCATGAGGTTTGCATGGGACAGCATGTCCGGGTCCCCTGGATGTTCTCCCTTCCCTCCAGCATGTCAAACACCTCACAGCTCTGTGTCCTTGGCAGACTTGCTAAGGCTGCACTCAATCCACTGTCCATGTCACCAAACATGATGGTTGTCAGAATTCTGACACCTGAGAAACGCCACTCATCACTGGTCGCCATTCAGATGTCGAGGTATTGACTGCAACTCTGCATGCAACCATCCTGCCCATTCCTTATCCACTGAGTGGCCCAGCCATCTAATCCAATTTAGAGACATGGATGTTGTGTGGGACAGTGTCAAACACTTTGCACAGCTCCAGGTAGATTACATCAGTTGCTCCACCCTTATTCAGCAATGCAGTTTTTTAAGGATGGTGTTTCAGTTCATGAAGCCCCCAAATATGCTGGAATCCTTCATTTTGCACTAGAAAGATTACAGATTAGGTGCTATTATTATTTCCTTAGCTTTTTCTGTAGTTCCAGTGTTAACTGCAAACAACATGATTTGATTTCAGATCCGTGAGGGTCTCTTCCGTTAACCAATGCCATTTAAATCATGGAAATTTTCTCTTTATTAAAAACATGGAAGCTAATGTTTGTCAAATCTCTTTATTACTAAAAAATGCTTTGCTAATCAAGTTAGATGAGACTGTGCCCATACCATTGTTTCAGTGATGCACTGAATATGACAGGCCAGCTTGACTGAAGGCAGCCAGTGTATATATATATATGTATATATGAGAATGTGTGTGTGTGTGTGTGTGTGTATAGTACAGCTGATGCTTGCTGAAAGCTTTTGTGTGGTGAACCGTGGCATTAATAGTGAAATCAAGGTTTGCTAGCTGACAGACATCAATTTGCCAGAGGCCATCCCTCCTCTCCACCCTCCCTGGCATGTTTGTGCACACACACACACACACACACACACACACGCACGCACGCACGCACGCACACTTACATGTGGACATATCTTGCTTCTGATTTCTGGGAAATCCTATGGATACTTGCAATCTCTTCTTTCAAGACATTTGCCAGCCAGCCTCTCGTAATGTCTCATGTGCATTCCTGCAGGCTGAAAAAAAAAAAAAATAAGTAAGAAGAATTACAGATGATTCAATTAAACTGATATTGTTCACAACAAAAATGAGAGCAAATGCAATTTGGGTCCTGTTCATGTGACTTAATTATCTCTTACCTCCCCACTCCACCCCCTTTTTTAGAATTTAAAAACAATTATGATATAATTGCCAATCTGGAGATCCCTAGATATGCAGTAAATACGCTTTGTCTCACTGAATGCTCTTTTTCCTGATTCAGAAATGGGACCTTATTAAAAATGCACACACACAAACACAGAAAAAAAATCACATAAAGTCATCAAATGACCTTCAGGAAATAAAATTCTGTAATGCTGTATACCCAGGAAAGACATATCCATGTGTTAAGTGAGTGAATCTGCTAAAGTCATTGAAGATAATTAGTATGTGCATTTATAAGATGTGCACACTTTCAACACTCGAGGCAAATCCCTAGAAGTCAATTGAGACCTCCTCTGATAGAGGCGTGAAGGTGCATTTGAAGACCAAACATGCCTTTTTTTGCCTGAATTAGTAACGTTTCAAAATTTACTAACAGCTTTTTAATGTGTAATCAGCTTGACTTAATGGGCAAGAAAAAAATCGCGATCATTAGGAAGCCCATACTGAGTGTATGTATTCTCACGGTGGGAAAGTGCCTTGCAGTATACAGTAGTCTGGAGTAAGTAGGATCCATTACCCATATCTGATGAAGGGCTGTCAGATATGAAGCAAATTTAGAGACCTGCTTGTCCCTTCAGCTATTCATCACTGCTGAGTAGCTCTAGCGGCAGCCGGTGGTATTTTTAGAGAGGAGAATGATACGGAATTTCTCCGTGTGCCGAACATTAGCTGATCCCATTACTCAGAGCTACTCGGAAAGTCACAGCTGACACATCAGCTTGGTGGCAAAGGAGAGTGATTGGCTCACAAGGGAAAACACAGAGGAGACATCTCAGGAGGGTACATTTGTGGGGACATTGCCACGTTGAGGCTTTCGTCAGCTGTGGTCCTGTGTTACTTGGAGTCAGCAGCAAAATGCAAAGATAATTTTTGAAATGTACATTTTCTCAGGATTCTGTGCAATTTTATCTAGGTATGTTGTCACATAATACATCTAATAGTTTGAATAATAAGAATGAGAACTCATTGTTAGCTCCTTAAAGCATCCAGCAGCTGAAAAAAGGTTTGTCCTGAGCTTTGGGATATTTTCAAATTAGTGTGGGCAGCTGACTATGAACAAGCTATTTTGCAAACAACCAAAGTCATCTGTATTATTATTTATCATTATTTCATCAAAGAAAATCCATTTAGTTTAATGCTCATTTGAATTGCTTCTCTTTAAGACCTCCAAATCCTAATAATGTGTCGAACATACTCCAGAATGTCAAAATAGTAAATTGTATGTAATTTTCTTTGACAGTAAGTGGATGAGTCCTTGCCAGAATTGTTCCTCTTCACACCCGGTGTGAAGTCATTGCTTTTCTTCTGTCAAGTGATATTTGACTTTCTAAAACCTACTAACAAGAACACTGCTGACCTTCTCGTATCAAATTCAGCTCAGTGGGTCTGTGGGGAGTGGGGAAAAGTGGTCAGCAGGCAGTGGCCCTCTGCCTGTTCTGCTGCAGCCCCAGCTCCACACCATCAAGAACCGAGGATGGGCACATGTGCCAAACATTTAAAAGCTGGACGATTCTTTAAAGAATGTCCTTTTTTTTTTGAATAGCTCTAGTACCCCCGAGCGCTGCGATACTGAACTTCCAAAGCTTTGGGCTTACAATGAGTAGCATTCATCTTCGCTTCTGGTTCTGATCTTGTAAAAACTAACTCATGCATGCACAACATGATAGACCATGTTACGCCTCAGAGCCTTTTTCAGAGCTATCATCTAATACATTTTTTATAAGCCAGAGTGCATTCATAGAATTCTGCCTCAAAAGGCATTCGGATTTAATGGCTGCACTGAAATGTGCTGGCTACTTGTGCTGTTTGAAACAAAAGTGAAGTGAAAATGTTGACATTTTTTATAGTAGCCTTTAAATTTCAGGTCCCTTTTTTTTTTATTAAAGGTATGTTGTTTCAAGTAGAAGAATGTCTAGAGAAAAACTTCTTTCTCCTAGTTCTAAATAAAAAGAGTCAAGATTTTTGTCAGCCAAGGAGGTGTATGGTCTTTGTGGAAGTGGTTGGTTGTGTATTTTATACCGTATATATGCACAAGTGTACATGCATCTAAAGAGAAGCTGGTCTTGGAACAGGTTAGATTAGGAAAATGATAGGAGCCAGATTTCAGTGTCAGTCCTTAGCTCAGGTTAGCTGCTAACAGAAGGGAAGAGCAAAAATAGTTCATGGGTATTATTTTGTAAAATGCATCGAAGTACAAAAAAAAAATTAAAAAATCCAAAACCCACCAAAATTTCATTGATTAAGGGATACTTGGAAATATATATTTACCCTTATTGAATCTACCTCAGTAGATGGACAAGTTTTCCCTCTCACTGAGAAATTGGTTTTCTAAAAATTGGTAATCTGAGGTAAACAACTGTGCTCCTGAATTTTTCTAGTCTTCTGCAGGCAGGACTGCATTCATTTGGCTTGCTCTGGTACATTTTGAAGATTATTTTCTTATGTATTGGAAGTTTGATTTAGCTAGAGTTATTCTTTCGTTTGTATGTAACTGGAAAGTTTGTCTTTAAAATGGGGAGGACATTTGCAGTGGTAGAAAAATAGAGATTTTACCTCCAAAAGCTTTCTTAAATTCCCAAGATAAAAATTCTGTTGAAGTATTTTAGAAAATGCTGCTTCTTTTTTTAAAAGATGCTTCTGAAAGCCTTCAAAATGAAAATTCTGTGAACTGCTGGTTATGAGTGACTTATGTTAAAATCCAAGTTTGGCTCTGTGCTTGTACTTTGAAAATGTGCAGAGATGTAGAGTATGTCAGAATGTGGGCCTTTGATTCATTTTTGCGTAAGGGATAGAGAATGTCTTCTGTTTTGTCTTAAGAAGAATAATTTGTTTTGATGTTATTGTCTTGAAATGACTTTGCAATAATAATCTGTGTATTTCTGGGTCAAATTAGAGGCTAAGACAAGATAATTGAGTTGTATCTTTTGTGTGTGAGGTATTTGGTGTAAAAATTTATCTGGATTTTATAAAATTTAATTACCTAGAGCTGTGTACAAGTTGCCACAATTTGCTTTGGCTTGGCATCTTGTTGCTCAAACAATTTTTTGAGAACCCATTCTCTGGAAGAGGCCAAGGAAAGGTTAGATAGAGCACTGAGCAACCTGGTCTAGTGCAAGTTGTCCCTGTCCATGGCAGGGGTGTTGGAACAAGGTGATCTTTAAAGGTCCTTCCAACCTAAACTATTCTTTGATCTTCTGCCCTTGATCTCATCATACAGACATTAGGCATTGTGCTTATGGGTTTATTTTGATTCTAACAATGATTGCAAAAAGTCTAACCTTTTGCACATGTATGTCTTTCCATGGGACTTAAATATCATTTTCCTTGCAAGAAAAGCGTTGGGGGAGGGTCTGACTGGACAGACAGTGGTAAAGGAGTCAGTTTTGCACCCTTGCAGTACAGAAGGACAGTATTAGGGTGTCCTAAAAGGGTAGGCAACAGGCCAGGCAAAGAGATTGTTTCTCCATTTGATACCTGAGTCCACATCTCTACACTGTGTCCAGTCTTGAGCTCCCCAGGACTAGACACTGTACATGGCCTGCTGAGGGACTTTGGTGGAGGAACACCAAGATCATTAGGAACCTGGAATACATGATGCAGAAGGAGTGGCTCAAAGAGCTGCCTTATCCTGGCAGAGAAGGGGAAAGGGAAATCCTAAAGGTGTTCTGAACTACTTATTTACAAATAAGTTCCAAATAAGGTTAAAAATGCAACAGAGAAGACACTTTTTTTTTTTTTTTTTCCCAGAGTACACAGGACAGGCAGCAACAGGCACAAGGTGTTAGCATGGAAAAGCAAATGTTGATAGAAGAAAAAATTTTTACCATGGTGTGATCAAATGCTGTAATGGGTACCCAGAGGGACTGTCCTTGGAGATACTGACATAATTGTACAGCCCTGAGCAACCTGATCTAGTTGGCCCTGCTCTGAGTGTGTCTTGACCAGGTGGCCTCAAAATGTCCCTTCCAACCAAAATTACCCTGTGAATGTGTGCTGACACAGGCTCTCTCTGTTTATCAGTGCAGTCAGGAAATTTGAATGCTAACAAAAGAGAAGAAGTCAGTTCCTCCTGTTTTAAGAACCATTTGTGTGAAGTTACTACAAAAAAAGCCGAATGAAATGCCCTCATTTTGAGGTTTGCACAACTTGTGACCCAGAGTGAGCAAGTTAGAATTTTTTGTCACATCCTGCAGAAGGAAAACCACTTGGCTGTATTTTGTAATGATTGCAGTAGTAATTTGTGGTTCTTGCAGGATATAAGTACTTGTAGCCACCTCTATTGCACTCTGAGTTTGGACATGGAAAAGGAAGAACTTGGTTCCTATGGGATGAACCAGTGGTGAAGTATAACTCCAGAATCAGCCAGATGCCCACCTTTCTTTTTGCTTTCAGACTGTCCGGCCATCTATAAGTAGATTTAACATCTAGCCTTTTAAAGCTATAATTAGCATTAATTTCTATTGCAGTAGTGTTCAGAGAGCTTAATCAACTTCAGTCACTTGATGAACAAACATGTAAGAGACACAGACTTTGTTTCACCCTTTCCAACAAAAACAATTAACTTGAATGTTAAGCTGCCTGTGCAACTCCTGACAGGATCCCACCCCAGCTGGACCTTGTAGACAAATGTAGCTGCCTTGAATGTTCATCCACGGGGGGCCTTTCACAGCTGATGGAAGAGTGGGCACTACAGAAGGGTGCCTCAAATGTTTTAGGTGCTACTAATACATCTGAGATTCTTTTAGATCTTTTAGATCTAGATAATACATCTGAGATTCTTTTGCCAAGAAATGGATTTGTCAAAGACCAAATTTCTAGTAGTGTATAAGAATAAGTGGAATAAGATTCGTGTCTTGAGTCACAATCCAGAGCCTGTACTGGTTTTATACTCTATATGCTGTGATCCTGAAGATACCTGAAACATGATGGGCTGAGTCATAGATTTTTTATTTTGTCTGTTTTCTCCAGAAAAGTGTGTTTTGTACACCTGTATTACTTCTGAAAGAGGCAGTCTGTCATTCTAGATGTTTTTAAAAGCAGCAGACAGCAGCCTCACTCAACATTTCTACAATAATGATAACAACCACTGGAATAATATAAACCACTTACTAATCAGTTTGCAAAGGCAGGACATCTGCTTTACACAATACAGAAGCAAATTAAGGAGGCTTTCACAGTATTCTGAAATTGTGTGTTAGACTTCAAAGAGAAAGAGAGAGAGAGAAAGAAACTAATGGTAAATAAATTGAACCATAGTGCTAGTTTTCATCCAGCTGTATGCAGCTCTAAAAGGATATCTCAGAAAGGTACTTATTATTTATTAATTCAAGATGACTCCAAAAAGCAATGACTTCATAAATTTCTTTCCAACAACTTTCTAATTCCAGTGAGTTCTTAGCAGAAATTATGGTGGGAGAATATGTCCTCAATCACAGTCTTCACTATTGTAATTCCAAGTGGCTCTTGCCTGTAGACACTTGGCTTGTTAAAGGCTTTTGCATGCAGGTGTACTATGTGTTAGGTGCTGACTTAAAACTACTCTCAACTACCTTGCTGTGCAGAAGGAAGAGAGGATGTCTGGGATTCATGGCATTCCACATTTAATGGGTTTGGTTTATATGGCTTTGTCAAGGTTCCATCATCTTCATGGTGGCAGCCCTAAAGCCAGTTCTCACTGCCTCTGAGAAGCTCCATACATCATCTCCTGAACTAAAAACTTTAGTATTTTTCATGCATGGAAGACTGTCAGCTTGTGTTCTGAGATGTAGTATTTGGGCAGGGAGGAGACCAACTCAGCTGTTTCCAGGGATTTAGTGTGAGAGTCAGAAGCAAGACAAGTGGGCAAAATGTAGATACAGGTGTGATTTAGGACAGGCATTGCACACCAGCTTGGAAGCAGGTCACTCTAATTTACTTTCTTGGATATGTATTTCAATAGACAGCTATATCTGGCAGGGTTTAGAATGAATCTGGACAGAAATCCTAAGACTAATTTTTATCACTGTCTGGTCCATGGCAAGGATGCCAGTTTAACCTGTTTCTTATTTGATCTAAAAACTAGTGGGATTGGGAGCTGAGCTTATATTTCCAGCAGTTGGCCACATCAGTACTGTTTGTTTAAGCAAACTCATTTAAAACTGGGAGAATATAAACCAGAACTACACCTGCTTGCCAGGAGAACCCAGTCATGGAATTTACACAGTGCTGTGCTCTGCATGTTTTAGATGGCACAACAGATAACTAAAATCTGACAGTCCAGAGAAAATGAATCCTTTTGGGAAATGCAGATGTTAAAGATCTGAACGTGTACAACCGTTAACTAGGAGAAAAATGCACTTTAAGTTCATCAATATTTCCTTTTTTTTCTTGTAGTGGGGAATGTACTGTTTGGCTGAATTTCTGTAGAAATTGCTGGCTTTGCTAAAGTTAAGACTAACACTTGCCCACTTAAGGAAAGGGAAGAACAGAATCCATTTGTGGAACGTGTGTATATTATCCCTTTTACTTTTTCCTAGATATGCAATTCCCATCTTTATCTTAGAATTGGGAAGTTTAATATATAAAGCAAAACATGCCATTGCAAAGTATGCTTAAAGCTCTTAAGGAATTGGTTTTCATTTAAGTTCAAAATAATGATATGTAGGCTTTCTTTTGACTGTTTATTTTTAAAGGTGGTGAAATACTTAAGTACACTGTGTTACACTTTTTCCCCTTCTAGAGTAAGTATTCTGGATACCCATCATTTTTAAACTGAAATGGCACACGAGAGTAATAATGGAGCAAATCTCCACTAAGCTTTTTCTAAACCAAAAATGTGTAAATGTTTGGATTTTGAGGAGCTACTTGATGTTTCTGCCAGCTGATCCTCTCATCAAAGATAACAGCAAAGATGGGCTGTCTTCTGTAAAACTGTGGTCTCCTCTGATGTCCATGGGTTTCATCTGTCTAGAATTAAAAGATATCAGAACTCTTAGTGGTGCTGCACTGCAGCAAAAATCGGAGTTTTTTCTCTCTCATTGGTGTAGCCCCTCACCAGTGTGCTCTGTCTCAGTCATTTAGCATTTGCTGACAAAGTGGATTCATTGACTCTATCCACACTTGTCACTAATACAAAACACCACTGGTCTGCACAATACTGACTACAACAGGCTTAGAACTTGCTGCATAACTTAGCCTAATGATTAATTTTATTTCATTTTATGCAGCCCTTTCTTTCTACCTGGAAACAGAGATATTGCAACACTGCCAGAGCATCTCTAAGAATCACCACTGCTCCAGACACTTCTAGCACCTGCGTTTTGTGAACTCTTAGGTGCACATTACATCAATACTTATTTTTGGACTAGAGGCCCAGAGGGAGCCCCTGCCATAATATTTTTGCAGTAATTCAGGATTGAACTCCCTGTGGTTAGGATATACAAAGATATTCTAAGGATGGCAGCGATTTGTGCCTTCTGCACAGTGTTTCTGAAACCTCAAAATGTCTTTCCCTCAGCAATTTAAAGGTTGCTGTTGACTGTGACTGCAGGGGAAAAGACATTACTGTTTCTGTGAAGAAGTTAGTTGTGAACATGAAAAAAGCTTCAGTAATTTCTCTAAGGGGAGGCACCAAACCTCATAAAAATATTGACAGAGCTTATGCATAGCTTTTCTGCACTTTGTTGGTTATAAATAAAATAAAGGTACCCAGATTACATTTCATAATAGAAGACAGGTGAACTGAAAAATTTATAAAGGCATGAGAGAATTAAGAATCATAATTTTCAGTTAACATTTGAATGATGTGGCTCTATCATAAACCATTTAATGCAAGATGCAAGTGAATGCATCTGAAAAGGGAACTTCATGTTTGTGAGTTTACTGTAATCGAGCACAGTATGTATTTGAAGGAGTTGTTAGGGAAATGGGGGTTTAAGGCTAAATATGACTATTCTGCTGAAAATCTCAAAAATGTTTTGATCAAGTAGAGAAGACAGGTCCTGAAAGAAGTAGGAACCTCAGGTTATTCCTTGGGAGCATGTGACACCACAAGATCTCAATTAATCAGGGTGCCCTAAGGCAATGAGAAGAGCCCCCCAAAACTGGTTTTGTGCTATTGGTTTACACTGTAGAAAGTCACAGTTCATTCCAGATCTGACATGCTCAGCACTCTCAGAGCAGCAAATTTTCTCCCTCATCATAAAGTTTTAATAAGAAGGTGCCTTAAAAGCCATCAGCACTCATGGGAGAGGGCAAGAGACACCACTGCCTTTCATGAGGCCAACCAAAGGCCAATGCCAGCCCCTCATGTCAGCTTTCCCAGGGCAGGGTGTGCCCAATGTCTTGTCTGCTGAAATAAATTAGCTCTGTTTGAGAAGAAAAATGGCAGAGATACAGAGATGGAAAAGCCCAACCCCAAAGCCCCACAGCTGCTGGAATCAGGAGCAGCAGCGGGGTTGGGGGCATCTGGGCAGAGCAGAAGGCAGAAGCAATGGGTGATAGGAAATGTATTACTTACCGTGACAAGTGGTGTTCAAAGACAGGAACAGTAGAGTATCTCCTCCCAGGTGAAGCTAGAAGATTAAATATTGCCTCATGATGAGTAAGTGAGGTCGTGGGAAGGCCTCTGCTGGCAGATCTAGTGGCAGTGCTTCAAATATAAACATTTGTGGGGATACTTTCAAATGCTGCTGCTTTCCTCCTCTCTGGGAAAACACTGAAAATAGAATTTTTCTAGCCCAGAGCCACTGAGCAGGAGTAAGCAGTTGCAATTTGTTGACATTGTATGTTAAAAGCCACAATCTGTGCCTGGCTAGCGAGCAGAGGTTTTAAAGTTGGAGTTGAACTAGCCAAGGTAAATAGGCAGGAATGGGTGCTTTGGTCTTTAATTTGTATTCAGTTTTAATAACATTTAATTGATTTTTGAAGTATTTTTGGAGCTTTCAAATAATTTGTAATGGTCTTTCAGAGCTTTAGATATAGAGCATCATATTTCCAGTTAAAGATTCATTATTTAATTAATGCAGCTCAGTCAAATCCTGATAAATACGTGCACCATCAGAGCTATTTTTGTTTCCTGATTCATTTCTCCAACAGGACTTAGGAAACATGGCCTTGAACCATGTTTCTAATGGTGAACTAATTTCCTGCTGAATAGAAACAAGGAAGAGAATTATCTACATATAGTCTACCAAGGATTCTACCACATAATACAGAGATTAATAATATCATTACATTTCTTCCCCTTCCAAACACCTTACTTGACTTTACTAAGCCACACACTCTGAAGTAGAAAGCCAAACACTGAACAGAAATAGTAGCTAACATATAAAAAGAAGATTAAGAAAAGAAAAACAGCGTGCTTAGCTCTTTTTTGGCTGTACTGTTTTTATAACCGAAAATCAACCTCTGTTTCTAAACAATTTATATGCTGTTTGGCTATTAGCATTACTGCCATTTAAAGCTCTCTCCTTTTTCTTCCCTCTCCTCTCACCCCCGGTATTTCATTTTTATACCTGTCATGAAATGGTTGGGGTCGGAAGTCAGCACAGAATGCATCATTTGTACATTGTGTCTCTTTTCCTCATGTGCCTCTGCTGCCAGAGAAATTGAACTTTCATCCATTAAAAATCCATTTATTGTGTCTTGACTTCACTGAACTAAAGAACAGGACATTTCATCAAACAGTACAGTTTAAAATCAAATTAAATTGTACTAGTACTAGCCAGAAAATGTGACATGATAAAGACCCCAGCCATTTAAAATATCTTTTTAAAGACCTTCCTGATTTCACTTACTGGTACTTCCACATGTCCTTTAAAGTACAAACTGGCCAGTGAAGCAAGGACTTGCCATGGGACACCTAAAAGGACCCTTTTTGTCTTTTTCAGTCCCTTTTCTTCTTTCCATAAAGCAGGTGGTGAGCACTACTTACAGATTTGTGTTCCCTCAGGTTTGATGCCTGCAACCTGAGTCTGGGTCCCAGTTGTGATGTCCCTGTCCTTTGAGGTGCTCCTTTACGTTGGACATCACTGGCACTATGGAACAGCCATCTACAGTGATGACTTGTGTTGGAGCTCCCTGTGTTTGAGTAACTCAGAAGCAAGCCCATGAAAATTAGGGGAGGCAATGCTTGTCCAGCACATTTGCCCAGTGGCCTTTCAGCTTTGTTAAACACATTCCCCCCAAAATGGGAGTTGCATCATATGTTCTTCTGATCCCTTTATTGCCATATGTGCCTACAGCATGTAGGGGAGAGCCTCCCTAAACGTGGTCCTTACCCAGTTAACAGTTTCCACAAAGCTGATGTGCCACTGGAGTCAGGGAAGCTGGAATTTCTCAGATGGATTGCAGAATTAAATTGTGCAACTTGCAGAGCTACATATGTGCAGAGTTTCTGGGAGTCCGGGATTGAAACCGGGGGCTGAGAAAACACCCATCTTCCAGACCCCAGTGCACGGGCAACAGCTGGAATTTGCACGGCTCCTTATTCAATTAATATTCAGAAGCCACTATTGCATTTTCCCAAGAGCAAAGAAACAGTAAAAGCAAGCTGCTACGTCTGGCTCCACTGTTTGTCCTCCCCCTTATGCAGTGTTGGCTTGTTTGGTTGGTTGTTGGTAGTGTAGTGTTTCTATTTTAACCTCTTATAAATATGTGTTACATTTGGCAAAGAGGCAACTGGGGACCGAGAAGAGAACAGCAAAGTGGTGTTTCAGAAGCCAAGAGACAAGCATGTTTGTAGTGAATTGCACCAGATTTTTGTTCAGATGGGAGACGCTTGATTTGGGTTTTGTTTCACTTGCTTCCATGCGTAGTGAACTGCTGAGATGCTTGTTTATAGTTAAGATCTTTCTAAGGTATGGTTTGGGTTTACAGTCTAACCAACAAATAGAGGAAGGCTTACTACAGTGATAAATATTTATTTGGATATAATGCTCACAATGTTTTTTAAATTTGAGCAACAGATTAAATACAAGTAAGTCATCACTGTCTTTCATTTTTTTTAAATGAGTTATATCTTTTCACTTTTGGACTTCTGAGTAGAAGCAGATTACAAAATGATATTTAGAAAACACAATTTATAGACCCTTCTTATGTTTACACATACGTAAGAGGTGTCCATTCTGTTTGTGTGCAAAAGGAAAACAGCCAGTATGATGTGTTCTCTGGTTCCCAAGCTGCTCAAATAGAAGATCAGGCCGGGGAATATGTTCCCTTACAGTGCTTTCTGGACTGAGGCATGGTCTGGCCCTTGAATTACATGTAGTACACAGGCTTCAGAAGAGCTGATTCTCTGGCATTACGCTTTTTTTCCTGCTCAAGGGCAGCCCTGGAGAAAGAGAGGAGAAAGTTACTAAATTTCATAGCTTGTTATTTACTGTCCTCAATGGATGATTTCAGCCTCCAAATCATTTACCATTTCTTTCAAAGTATTGACAAGTGGCTAAAAGCTAAAAGAAGGTTGTGGAAGTTGTTTTTAGTTTGCTAAAAACAAAATGAGAAGCTTGGGAAGCATTCACTCCAACATAGGCTGAGGAGATGTAGATCAGCTGTCTTGGCTTTAGTGTTTGGCTTTTTGATTTCAGGATATCCATGCACACCAGTTGCATCATTTTAATGGCAAACCAGTTCTGTTTTCTGCTACCTCATCATGATTTAAATAATTGATTTTGGTTTCTATTTGTACCCTTTTTTCTATTTTGACAAATTACGATTATAGTGTTCAGCTTTGTCATTGTCATATAAATAATATAACAACTGCTTGTGAATACCCATAAGTTTTTATTGCTGCATGTGAATGTTAATAACAACATTGTAGAATGGCACAGAGGAGGTTTAGCAGAATAATGTTTGCATTTCCTCTAGTAAAATATTGTACAATTCCTGGATAATAAAGCCACAGATTCTCTTATCTGTCTGCATCATGTTAATGAATCATGTACAGAGCTGCTAAATAGAAGGTGTATGTTACATCCGTGATATGGATAGATAGAATCATAACTCTTCTAGATATTGAAGGGTTATGATTCATCCAATGCCTGAGAAAATTAGTGCCATCCCTAGAAATTCCAGCTCTTGCTTCCTTGCCATGATTGAAAGGGTATCATGGGCTTCCTGATCACATATTGCAATGTGTGTATGGAGGAAGCAGCAGGCACAGAGCTGAAGTGCAGAGTTGGAAGTTTGATGTATTTTTGAGGTTGGAGGGATCAGTGTCTGCACCACCTGTCTGTGTGGGAGAGTCAGGCTTACTTATGCATAATGGCACTGACAGGGAATAAATAATATTACAAAGAAAAATTTATATCAAGTCCGATTAAAAAAAATGAATCTGTTTCCTCCAAGGAAATGCACTTTATTTCCTAAATCAGTTCCTCCTTCTCCAGGAATTTTTCTGCAGGGTGCTGATATATAGACCATTGAGTAATGTAGGTTGGGAACTCTGGGTTCATCAAAATCAAAGCAGATCCAACAAGATCAGGATGCTCAGGGACTTTGTGATGCCATCACACACAAAAATTCCAGGAACAAAATACTAGGTTAATTCTTTTAATTCCCTTTTGTCAGTAATATGTTGTTTTCATACTTTTCTTCTTTGTTTTAGTTTGAGAGGGTATTAATGTGTGTTTGAATGGGATTAAACATGTATAAATCTTGCAGTGACAGATGATTTAGGAAATCGTTTTTTCTTTTACTCCTGAAAGGTTTTACTCCTGAAAAATGCTCCTAGTATTTTTTGAAAATTTAGTCAAAATCTTAGAGTTAAAATCAGGTAACAAAATATACTTTGCTAAAAAATATATCAAGCATTAATTTCAATTGCTCTTTATAAGAACACAAAAATCTCAATGAGACACCTACCAGGAATAAAAGAACGAGTTCAGACACTTTATGTGTTCAAAATTCCTCCTTATTTTGTTTTGGTATGGCAGGAATGTGGGACAAATCAAAAGCCTCGAGTCTGAACCAAACCTGATGCAGGAGAGGGGCGAGATGGCAAGGCAGGACTAGGATGAGGCATGGGAAACCATGGCACAGCTCCTGCCCTTTTCCTTCTCCATTCCCTAGAAAGCCAGAACTGTGACAAAACAACCCAAAACAGCAAAGCCATGGGAGGTTGCACCCTGCCTTTCACCTTTTATCTTCCCTGGCCCACTGCAGGCAGTGGAGAGTTCAGTGTTTGTGTGGTTCTTCTCTCCTAGGAAATCTCAGCAGTCAGGAAAACAATCTTAGCTCTTTTAACGCTAATGAAAGTTGAAGGCAGTAAACAAAATCATGGAGTAAATCATCCAGTGCTGACATGTCTTTTGGAAGCGAAGAGCCTTTTTCATTTGACGATGGGAAATAACATTTCCGTCGTGTTTTTGCTTGTCTGATAATTAGAAATGATTTAGGACAGCAATGATGGTGCCTCTAATGGGCACCATGTGGGTGTTAATAAAAGGAAGAATACATTAAATGTAGTGATTTGTGATTGGGCTGATGGGGTTAATATTTTCTTAGAATATAGCCAGCCATTTTTCTTCCAAGTAGCAATGTAATGTAATTATAAGTACCTTAGTAGATGGACTCAATTGCTCCTATCATGAAAATTAATTTCAGGAACATGCTGAGGCTTTATTTCGTTTCTTCTTTGTTTCCTACACTGTGCAGGGGGTAGCAGACACATACAAATGAAATTATGTTTGAGCAGACCTCACAGAGGCCTGGCCAATTCTTGTGAACAACTGAAATTGAAATCTGTGGGAAAGGAGAGCATTTCTTTTTGCATTCCTTGACATATTTTGCACCTGTAAAACTCCCAGTTTTCTCACATGCTCTTTTAAAGCACTTGAGAAAGCTAGACAGATATCTCCAAATTATAAGGGAAAAATGAAATATGCTGAGTTTTCCCAAAATGTTTTCTCGGAAGTAACTGAGCTATGATTGCAGCTTTTCCAATAAGTTTAGCCAAGCTTTATAATCAAGCTTCTTCAGCACATGTAAATGTTCTTGCTGTAGTATTTCTAAGCACTGGAATACATAAATAATATTAATGATAATCTCAGTAATAATCTTTTATGTTTTCCACTTTATTGCATGGTAAAGTATAAAAACTGTAACTGTAATTTATAGTCTAAATTTTTGTACTAAGTGAAAGTCTAATATATAGAACAGTTGAAAATATTTGTGAAGAATAAGAGGACAAAAATCTACACTTAGTTATATTTTGAGCTTTCACAAGTAACTTTAGCTGTTAAAAACTTAATGAAATTAAATCAAATAGGACTCTCAGACATTGCTTTGAAAATATACATAAATATAGAGAGATTACATAAATATAGAGAGATATCAGCAACATGAAAGTGTTGGATTGCTGCTGTGTGGTTTGAAACCTTAATTATCAATACTCATTAGCAGATCTACATCTGACCCATTCAGATTTAAAGCAGCTAAAAATAAATCTTAAAACCATGGAGGAAGAGAAATGTACAACAGAATGAACTAGTGAGTTCTTGGTGTGATTGAAGGCAGTTTCTTACATGCTTTTAAACCCAGAGCAGACACCCAGGCTTGGGATTTTTAGGAGTGAAAGTGGGTCTCAATTTGAGCTGATGGTGTAAGTCCATATTTGGGCAGAATTTCAATGGCAGGTTTTGTAACAGTTTTATTAACCTTTTATTCTTCAGAGAATTTGCTGTCTGTGCTTCCTAAGTATTAATATTTCCTGTTACTCTTATTGCAGGCTATAAAGTGTTAAAGAAAGGAATAGAAAGTCTGAAGATTCCTTTCCAGAGAGTCATTTGCATGGTGGGGGAGGGCAAAACACAAATACACTTGCAAGTCTAGGCAGAACTATGCTGGAGTTCATCATTTTCTTTCCTTTGGTTTTCTGGAGAGGTACTTAATGGTGTTTGAACATGACTGTATAGTGCCGTTAATGTAACAATTTTCATTTGTACAGTGCAACACCAGAAAGATAATCTCTGTGTTAAGTACTTTTCCTTTATAATCCCTGGAGAGTCAGAACTCTAAAAGCAAATATTGTATTTACCATAGACTGTAAAGGGGAAGAAATGAGGCTAAAATGCAAAGCAGCAGGGATAAAATAAAGTTCCTTCTGGATGTCTGCAGTGATGCTATGAATATACATATACTCACTGTTATGCTTTTTATATTATCTCTAATTTGAAATAAACAACATGATTACAGATTAGATCAATCATGGCTTCAGTATATCTGGCCAAAGCTAGAAAAGCCTGGATGCGCTAGCTAAGAGTGTAATCGAAGCAGAGATTGTTTCACTGTTAGTGATTTGTTTAAGGATTTTAATTTACAGTAATGAGTGTCCTTCTCTGCATTGTAACCTGGCTCCCCATGTCCCCCTTTGGAAAACAGTCACTGCTTGTATATACCAGTGGAATGATGATGCAAGGTACTGAACAACAAAACAGAGCAGCTGAATGCTGCTGGCTGGCATCTCTTCCAGAATAGAACTGAGTGGCAAAATTGATGCCTTGCTGTCCTTACTTTGATTTGCACAGGAGCTCTGGTGGGAGCTCAGCCACTGTTGGCAGCTGGGGGATATGGAAGCTGAGTGTCTTTCAGAATTCATCAAATAAACAGATAACCAGTTCACTCCAAGGACAGTTCTGCCTTGGCTACTGGAAGGATTCAAGGATAAGATGACTTTTTCCTGCATATGACTTGTGTGTTTCTTCTCATGAAGTTAAGCAAAGCAGCAACATGCAGTGGCAGCACCTGGAGAATATCACAGGTGCTTGAAAGCAATTTGACAAAAACAGTCAAGAGAAAAGAAATCAACAGTTTACAGCATGTTTATTTTTGGGTAATAGTTACTCAGACTGGAAGGGAGCTGTTGGGAATTCAAGCAGTGTTCAAAAATGATAAAACATGGTGCTAGGAACCTGATGTTCAAACACTTTGAAGCTGCTGAATCCTGGCCAGAAACAATGCAGTAATAAGGGCCAGCTGCCATGGTTGCCTTTCTTATTGGCATATTTTTAGTGGAATCATCTGTTTAACAATGAACAAATGTATTAAATGCCAATAAAAGGTGTGTTAAGGGCAATTCAAAAGGAATGATAGGGAAAAACCCAGTGAATATAAAGGAAAACAGAGAAATAGGGGGTAGTGTAAAGAAGAAAATCTGGGCAAACTTACAAAAAGTTCTTTGAATGTCCAGAAAAATAGGCTTGGTTGCTTGCTTCAGATGGAAAAATGATGACTTTTCCCTTCAATTCCCTCCAGGGAATGGAAGCTTTCCATGCTTTCAGTGCACATCTAAGGAGCTTGATGGACTTCCTCTTTGAGGTGCCTGGAAGCCTCGGCCATATGTCAGGGTTGTCTTTCTTGTGGACAGCTCACTTGGTATTGAGAGAAAAAGTCTCAAAAGTTATTCAATCTATTACTCATGAAATCCAAAACTGGAGATTTTTGTCTGAATTCTAGGACTCCTGCAATCAACAGGATTTTATTCTTCTTTTCAGGAGGCTGATAGACTGCCACGGCTTGAAACCCATGCTTAGTTTGCTCGTTGATAGCTCAACAGTAATTGTATTTACGGTTCATTTTGCTTGGATGCTCGTGACTCTAATCTTTCCACAGTGTCAGTGGCGCAGTTCAGCTCTGATGTACGTGTTCATCATCCTGCTAAATGGAAAATCCCATTGCAGTTATGATTTCTGTCATCTCTGTGAGACTTAGGAGAAAGGATGCTGTGAATGTTCTGTGGAAAAAGAGTGGGTGGTATGAAGTAGAAATACAGGTTGTGACCAAATCCTCAATCTTCTCCACTGTGTAACTGTAATTTAGATGTGAATCTATATACGTGAAACATTTAATCATATAGTGTACCTCTCTTTGCTAAAGGAATGACGTATTGGTTATAGAAACACCAAGGTGTTGCACAGTCCTACTGGGAAGTGTAATAAATGACATGGAAGGCTGAAACAGTCAGAGAAATCCAGGTAGCAGCAGTGTTACATACTTCTGTTTAATTTTTCAATGAGACACCTACAATGACTTCTTTTATAAATGCCAAGGAGAAGGATTTTCATGAAAAACACAAGTCTTCCATTTCACAGGACTTTGCACCAAGTAGGAATATTAGCTGTCTACTCAGAGGGAAGCAGAGCAGATGAATTTAATCTTCATTTCTGTTGAGCTTCAGCATCTGAACTTTAATGCTTTTTAATTACATTCCTTACCTGGTTGGTGAGAGGGGCTATATTAAACCACAAATACCTTAACATCTGGGGCTCATTTGTTGCAAAATGAACACCATCTCCTTTAATTCCCTATTTCTCTCTCTCTGCTCTTACAATATTTGTCTTGTAGTGGTTCCCCTTGCTAATTGCAATCCATCCAGCGCTGTATTGGAAAGAAACATTTCAGTTCCATGATTTAATGCTTTTCAGTTGTCTTGGCTTTGCTGACTCATTGGTCAACCTTGAAAAATCATAGCAGTGCAAGCATTGCAATGCCAGCAGAGGACTAGCAGGTTGCGCAGGGGACTCTGTTACTGATTAGTGTCATTTTTTTTCTGAGTTGAAAGAGCTATTGTGTTTAAGGCCATGAGATTTAGAATTAGGAGTAATTAAAAACCAAGGCTGCTGCCTTTATATTTTTTTAAATATGAAGGGCCCCAGGAGTCTCTGTAGTCATTAGAAAATCCTATTCTCGTGCTAAGCCTGTCCTTATAAGCAGTTCTGTTGTTGGCTTTCCTGAATGTAAAGCAGGATCTTGTTGAGAGTGGATGGTGAGAGGGGGGAAAATATCGTAAAGGCAGGGCAGAAGAAAAGTGTGTCTGTGTGTCTGTGTCTGTGTGTGTGTGTTTGGGGGGCAGATACTTAGTGGTTGCATGGCTGCTTTGTAATGTGTCCTTAGCAACTGGCTTTCTACTCTAATGGGAAAAATAGGTGGTGGGAAAGCATTCAAGGAAAGTGGGTCACAGTTGATCCATGACCTAAAAGGAAAAGTGGGGGAAGGGAATAATCAGCTCAGATCATTAATGAGGTGAAAATTTATCCTTATAAAGCTCGTTCATTGCACTGGCAAAAATTGCTGTTCTGGTGTCTTGGCTATGTGATATAAAACACAGCTCCCACTCTCTGAAAACACAACAATTGCTTCACAGTTTTGTATTAAAAGGGGAAAAAAATAAAAAAGTTGTTTGTTTTAAACACTCTCCAGCAACACAGTGATTAGACATGACAGTTTGGCTGTGGGGCCTTCCTTTCAGTTCAGGAAAATGTAGAACAGAGCTGAGCTGTCCTTTCCTAGTAAAAATGAGGTCATTTGTAAAGCTTTGTGTACATTTCTGCAGCACTCGTGGAACAGAGCTCACAAAAACAGCTCTCCTAAAGCCTCACTCCTACCTCCACCAGTGCTCCCATTTTTAAGAAATGCAGGCCCATTGACCACATATGATGAGGAATCAGAAGCTGTGATTTAGATGAAATGGCTCCTCAAGGATGTATAGTTTTGATTTAACTGTCAGTGGGCTGCCGTTGCTGACTCCGAGCTTTTACAGCTGCGTGTGGCTACAGGGAAGCTCCTTGTAATCTGTTCCTTCTCCAAGTGAGCTGTGTATGTGCTCTGAAACAAGCAAAAGTACTCTGTCAGGCTTGATTATTCTCTCTGTTACATATGCAATGTATTGTATACATTATATTCGCTAATCCATGTTGTTCATAAAAATGCCCCAGGCAATTAAAATTTATCGAATAATAATTTATTTTATGTAAAAGCTAATACTAATTTTCATACCCAACTATTTTTCTCCTACCAATCAAATGCTATGTAGCTGCTAATATTTCAAGGTAGTTTTAATTAATGTGTCAGCCTAGTGCAACTCTATGGAAGAATGCATCATTGAATTAAATAAGAAAGGATAGCAAGGCATCTACTGGATAAATGCCTAGAAAATATAGAGTAATGAGATGTGAGCTGGCACATTAGAGTTGCATTCCCTTCTACCTTGAAACTTCAGGAAATACATTCCCCTTCTGTCCAGGAATCCCCCAGATTCTCTGACCTTCTTAGTAGAGCGGCAACTGTTTCAGCCAACTGTATTGATATTCAGTCCAATCATGGAAAGATGGAAGCACAGACAATTAAAGAAGCATTAAAGATCTTGGGCTCATTAATGAAGGTAGAAACCAGTAAATTAAAAATTCTGGACTTTGTAGGCTAAATGAACTCAGACTTTCTGTGTCCCCTTCTCCCCTTTATTTCTTAACTGTCTATTAAAATAGTCTCTGAGTGTATCATATTTCCTAACATATTAAAATAGCAGGAAAACATCTGGGCTTTCTAATAAAATTAGGTCTGCTACTTAGAAAGCAGGCAGCATTGTTTGAGGCCTCAGAGATGCTCTTGCAATGCAAATAGTGGCTTTTGAAAATACTTTACTTCTGCTGTATTTCATAATATTCAAACACTGCCTTTAAAAGAAAAATTATAATTGCATCAAGTTAAAAGAAAAAATATATTATGAAAGGGTAGATGGTTTTTTTCTTTATTAACATAAGGATTCAGCATTTATGTAATGGTTTCCTCTGAGTGTTTTAGAATTCCTTATTGGGATGGGATCATAATTCAAAGGTGAGGAAGATAAGCACAGCAAAGAGAAAAGACTTATGAAAGAGTGTGGCTGAGAAACAGCTTTTTTGTTGCATAGTTCTCTGCTCTTTACCATTAGACACACTTCCCAGCTTTGTTCTTCTATTAGCTTTCGTCTTCTCTGAAGGATGGTTATAGCAAGGAAACTGATGTGCCTTAAAATAATCTGTGAGTAATACCCCTCTCAATGAATTTGAAATCGAGTGAAGCTCTGCGCTCGGTGTTCAGAGCTGACCTGCTGCCCGGCTGGTGGCTGCCTATCCTGAGTGATTGTGTGGGCACAGGGCACAGATATCCTTCCCTGCCTTAGACCAGAATGAGCACAAATCCACAGCTCTCCAGTGGTGGCAGTCAGAATGAAATTTCAGGCTTCATCATTCCTTTCTCCATCTCTCTTACTTACAGTGACAAGCCCAGCAGGTTCAGCCTTCAAATTATTAAAATAAATGCTCCTTCTATTAAAATCCCATATTTGATGCTTGGATTCCCCTCGGTTTCTTGTATCAGGCTGCTGAGACGTGGGCTTCAATTCAGTATTCTTCTATTGCCAGCATCCTGGTCCCTCCACCTGCCCTGGGGCAGGTTCTTCCCTTTTTCCATCTGTTGAGGGAAGGTGCCGATGACCATACAGCGAGGAGTTATATGGAAAAACAGTTGGAAAAGGGCTAGAGATCTTAGGAAACCACATGGTGTTACTAATCCTCCAGCTTTCCAAAGACTTGTCATCACAAATAAGAGTTTTCCACTTTCAGGGGCATGAGGGAAAGAGAAAAAAAGAAGGAAAGAAATTAACCCTGTGGTGTGATGACAGAGACTTCTACAAATCACACTGTGTTTCACACTGCTGCTGACAGCCAGCCAAACCTGAGCTGGCCAAGTTTCCACAGGTTGAGTATGTTACAGGGAGCTTAAAAATATATCCACGATTTTCTCTTGCACAAGGGTATTTGAGTTAGGAGTCTGTAAATTATGGGGTGGTCAGAATTATGTGGATGGTATTCCTTTTTTTTTTCCCTATCACCTCTTTTCCCATTTCTTCTGTAAAAGTGTCAGCAAGTCCCTAAGACCGGGGTTTGTTTTTGCTTTTGAATTAAACCTCCAGAGCAAATAAATATCCACTAGAATAAGATTTTATCCAAAAAACAGAGTTTAGAAGTTATCTCATAGTTTTAAATTTTTCCTACTGCAATTATTTATGATCTTACAAACATGGGGTTTTGGCAACTTTTCAAGCTGTATTTTCCTTCCCATTTGGCAAAATAGTTCCAAATGGCACCCCTCTTTTGTTTACCCAATGCTTCATTTGCACAGTGTCCTTCAAACTCACAATTAAAAGATCTTTGAAGTCAGAAGAGTCCCCATAAATGACTGCCGTATGACTTGGGAAATGTGTGTACATGGGAGTACTTTTGTTAGGATTTTTCATGGTATGTTTATTAGGAAAATTTAAACCAGTTTTTCTCATTTTGTTTGTTTGAATGATGCCTTTAAAGGGTGAGTTGTTCCTTCCCTAATTATGTGTAGTTGTTTACTTTCTTGTGAGCTTCAAAAGAATAGCAAAACTGACAGAGCAAAATATCTTGTTTGCAATAATAGAAAAAAAAAAAAAAAGGGACTAAGTAAAATCTTAAGCTATAATGAGGGTTTACTTTAAAAACTCAGACTTCTTGTTGACTACTTGTCTGTCAGTGCTACTACTGACATTTTGTATAGCTGGTCTCTCTTTGGACATAAAAGAAAAACAGTTGGTAATCCAAAATACAAAGGAAAATGGATCCTTTGAAGATGCTAGAAAACACATTGCAACGGAATTCAGAGATTCCAATAAGTGAGAAATTAAAGACAACTTGCGGACAATGCATTCCACACGGCACGCGTGGGTTTTCTTTTCATTAAAAAAATTTGTACAGTATTCTGCCTTCACACCCAGTTTCTTTTCTTTAATCTACAAATCATGGTTTGGGACATCTGGTGGGACCTGGTTCTGCCATCATTTGATCCTGGCAGGAGTGTGTACATCTTGCCCATCTGAAATTGAAACCAAGTTTTACTCATTTTTCTGTCTTCCACAAAGCTGGCAGGAGTACTTGTCCTTCTACATAGAATCAACTACCACTAATATTAGGCATTAGAGATTTTCCCCATCCCCCAAAAAGCACTAGAGTGAGTATGTGGAAAACTCACTGGGGAAAATCACTTTCTAACTATTGACATTTTAGTAGAAATCTAATGAGATACTTAGATTTTTCTCATTTGTTATATTGAGGAGCAGTTAGAAAACATTCACAGAAGGGGAAACTTTTGGATTTTTTTCTAAGCTTTCTTGTAATACAACTTAGGAAAAAGCCCTCTATTGATTTTGCTGTTGTCCGGCAATCTGATCAGAGCTGAGGTCTGCTCTGCAGAAAGACAGGGCACTTTCTCTACTCCCTTTTCTACCCCCTAAAACCTGTCTGGAGAAAGACGATTTCTCCATGGAGAACTGGGAAGTGTTTTCCAGACATTCATGTATGCCTTTACCAAACAAACAGAATTTAGACAAGGCAGGATGAACAGAGGTGTTTTAAAGAGATGAGGGAAAAAAGAGCCAAAAAATTCTGCCTACAACTCCACTCCCCAGGTATATTTTTCATTGAAATGGCAAAGTCAGCTTGTTTCCTGTCCTGCATGCAGATGTTTGGTTAAGCTACAGCTTCATAAGTTTATACTTTCCAGTAGCAGTTGAGAGTTTCCCCACAATTCCTGAAGTTTTCACTGCCCACATGCTTTAGCATCAAGCCTTTGGAGGGATGATGATTTTCTTCTCTGTTTGCTTGTATGTTTATGATTTCATCTTCTTCTGCTACTGAACCAAACCTGATCCTGATTTTCCATTTCATCATTTAATCTGTAGCCCCTCTAACACTCTCCTATAAACAGAACCTTGTTTTCAAAGACAGAGGACGAGATGGGAGGATTGACACTACCTGAGTTACACAGGCAGACAAGGGACTGAAATTTCCAAGGCCAGATAGTGGTGTGAGAAGAAATAGGACCAACTGCTCGCACCTCCTGGTTGTCCAGACAGAGGCAATACTGCCTCCTGAATAGCAGTGAATATCTTAGCTTATTTTACCCACGTACAAAATTTTCTATGTAGTTTTCTGGGGCAGGATTGCCCCAGTCCTGCCCTTCTGATAAACTGCCAAAATAAATCCTCAAGTACTGGTGTAGGCAAACTCTTTCCCCTTCCCCCGGCAGGGTGGAAGTTCACCCTGGCCAAATGAAGAGCTTGACTCGTTGAAATAAAGCAGGATGAGTTTCATTTCCCTCTGTTCTGCAGAAATCTGCTTTGTCACCTCTTTGACCTCCAGTTCACCAAAACCGTTCCATCTGTGGGAATAAAATAGTTGGCCACAGATGACTGGCAGCTTCTCCAGCTTTTACAGGCATGGTTAGCACAGAAGCAGGTCAGGACCACACCATGCTGTCATCTGAAGTGCTCAGGGCTGTTGCGCCGGCAGTAGCACATTAAACTCATGGTGTATCAAGATGTGGTGGAGCTGCTGCCCCGATCTGAGCACGAAGGACCCCCAAGAGCTCTGGAGGCCATGCGGGTGTGCACGCTATTCCATTTTCCACTGAGGTCGGCATCTTTCTCACAGCCCACTGCAGCTGTATTTGCGCATTATGAAATCGCAGCTTCAAAGTGCCTGGTGAAGCAGATCCTTCCAGCCCCGTGCTGTAAGGAAACAAGAGTCACACCATGCAGGAGTGTTGTCTGCGTGTGTCAGCAAAGTGCCTTTTCAGCCTGCTAGCTGAGCGCAAAAATTTCAAGAGGAATAGGGAAATTAAATTTTGAATCTGCATCTCTTCTGTTTGTTAGGGACTCATCATTTTACATAGATGCAACATTCCATTGTGTGTCTTGTATCATCTTTAGCCACAATTTCATTTTAATTTTTTAATATTGTCTTCCCCTGTCGTTGGGATTTTTTTTTCTCTCTTTTTCTGGACAGGTTATACATATGCTAATAGAAATATGCCTATTATTTGAAGCATAGTTCTGCTTGTCAATGAAGCTTCATTAACACCGTTATCACTGCCTGACATTTATCTTATAATTTTCCAGAGTTGACTGTTACATCTCCATGGAAACCCAAATTGCAATTGAAACAAGTGAGATAATAAAGGCATCCACAGAGGATTGACAGTATGCAAGCCCACAGTGTTTGCAGGCTACATTTGTTTATAGTTCCTTAGATAAATCCCTTGCAGTGGAGATTTTTATTACCTGTCTCCTATCTTTCCATGACTACTGCTTATTGCAAGGTTTAGAACAATGCTTTTTTTTTATTTTGCTTTTTAATTAGAGCAATAAATTTTATTGGATTCAACAAGGGAGGCATTGAAGATGTAAATTCTAAAGTGATTTTTATGGAATGAAATATGAAGATTTTTATATATGAATTTGGCACTATGTAGACTAAGGCATTCTTTTTGTTGATTTGATGGAGGGTTTTTTTAGGAGCCAAAACTTAGGCTCATGGACTCTTGATTTGCTGACTCTTTCAGTATGCAAGAAGGATCTCTTTTTTTCTGTACCTAAGGACTTTAGCTCTCTTAAGTTTGTGACTCTAAATCAATTTAGATGGTGCCTCAAAGCAAAGAGTCATGAAACTGGAGTGGGTCCAGAGTGAATTAATCTGAAATTAATTTGGTTTTGAAAGGCTCCATCTGGCTGTGTTTGGAAAAGGCATTTAGACAGATATATAAACAAATGATCATCTGTATTCTATATGCCAGATGTGGTGTCAAAAAAATGAAGAAATGGTTTAAAAAAAGGAATAAGCTGAGGGGGATTTTGCTATAATGATGCTCAACTTGTTGAAATCACAATTGCATCACACTTCAGGCAATGGTCTTCTCTTACAGTCAAATTTGTAGAAGGGGAGAGCATGGCTGAGTTTGATAGGATTTTTTGATTTAAATAAGAAAATTGAATGTCACAGCTTCCTCTAATGGTCTATTTGAGATCTAACTAAAACTGGCTAAACAAAATTGACCTTAAAATGAGCGGGGCTGTGATCTTCCATTCCCTTTTTAAGGAAGCTATTTAGGTAAAGCAGCTATGTCAGTCATGAGTTCCTGGCCTCCTTCTCTTTGAACATGGATTTTGGGCCCATGAAAATGATTCCCTGCACTTTGTAGAGCTCAGCTGGGACTGGGCCTGAGCATGTGTGTACATACACATGTGGGTACCAGTCCTGGAGAACACTGGAAATTACTTCTTGCAATAATCGGGTAATTTTAGCACAGAGAAATGGCTGCATTTCAAAACCAATGTTTGGAGAACACCTTTCCCATGCCCTCCATCTCAACTCCAGGACAGAGTTTGTCATAAACTAGATATGACCTAGCAAACCTCATAAGAACTTGCAGATAATTGCCAGCCTGGCTACAGAACTTGCTGAAATAGTCATGTCAGTAATTATCAAGTAAAAGAAAAAAATTTTGAAGCTTTCATTGCTGTCTTTGAAGATTTTTGGAGGGCAAAGAAAGAAGGGAATTGAGTAACAACTTCGTAAATTTGGAGCAGTAAGTGTTTGGAATGGGGAGAGAGAGACTGAGGTTGTTGACAAGAAAACAGATGGTCCTATGTGTCCTGAATTTTAAAAACCTGGTACTATTCTAATTCAGTTGTTGACATGTCACAAATACATAAGCATTTGGGTATAATCAAATACCGTTGTGCTTTTTAAAAAAATAATATCGATAAATGTTTCCTGCCACACAGAAAGAAGTGTGCTTCATTGCAAATGTGTGTAATCAGCAAGGCAAGGCATTAATAATCCACACCATTAATACTGAGCAGTCAGCTACTCCAGGTTCAACTTCATGTGAAAAAGTGCATCAATCCATGCTCGAAAACTATAATGGAATTATTCAGGCACCCAAGCTCGCTCTGATATTACTGTCCAGCTTACAGTGATGCAGAGAGGAAAACACCCTTTTCAACTAGAGTCCCTTTTAGGCAGAGTACAGTTCTTAATGCCCCAAAGACATTACTAGCAAAAAAGTTGCTGAGGAGCACAAGAGTGGAACAGTAAGTTCCAGTACTTATCATAACAGAGGTTCATTTAGACACAGAAAAAATATAAATTAGAAATCTTTGTTATTGCTTAACATCCCAGGTCAAAATCAGATGGGCAGATTCCCATCTGGGAGTTGTCAGCAGAAAAATTTAAAAGTCATTACTTATATTTGTTGAACTTTTCATGGGGTGATAGAACAAGGGCAAATGGCCTTGAGCTGGAAGAGGGCAGGTTTAGTTAGGTATAAGGAACAAATCCTTTATTTTGAGGGTGTGAGGCACTGGCACAGGTTGTTCAGAAAGGCTGTGGCTGCCCCATCCCTGAAGGTGTTCAAGACAAGGATGGGGCTCAGAGCAAGCTGGTCCAGTTAAAGGCTCCCCTGTCCATGGCAGGGGAGTTGGAATGGATAGTCTTTAAGGTCCCTTCCAACCCAAACCATTCTGTGATTCTATGTCTTAACTCTCATGAAATAGAAATGCACCTATTTTACACCTGATGAAGACAGTCCCAATCTTGTTTAAGCATTTAATGTAAAGAACAAGTTCTGCCCAGAAAGCAAAAATTAATTATTGGGTGGTTGCCTAAGCTGAGCTTTATATTGCAGAACATTATTGTTTAGCAGACCTCATCAAACCTTGAACTATTTATATCCCAAAGTCTACAACAGCCTGGAAGAACACAGGTTGGGGCTTACATAGGCTCTGTATTTATCTTCAAGTACTTATTTTCAGTCATTCTTATCATGTATCCCAGAAATGTGTGATTCTTGTCTATACTTGAATAAGAGGGGAAATTAATTCAAAGCACTTGGGGTGGGGTGGCTTTGACTTTCTTCAGCCATTGAAGGGCAGGCATCTGTCACAGGCCGTTGAGCTTCTACTACTTTCAGTTGAGTAAAATCTGTAAGCCCCTGTAGGCAAATCCTTTAAAATACTGAAAATAATAAAATAATAAAACTCTAAGTTTTATCAGCATAAGCAAAAAGGTACTGCCCAGTTCAGACTTGTACAGATGCTGTATTTAATTGTTTGCTTCTGCTATTAGATGAACTAGCAGTGATATTTAATAGGTTTCCAAAATAGAAGACTAAAAAAGAACAAACCTCTTCCCCTCCCCATTTGC
The DNA here is from genome assembly GCA_018697195.1 of Certhia americana. Classification (NCBI taxonomy): domain Eukaryota; kingdom Metazoa; phylum Chordata; class Aves; order Passeriformes; family Certhiidae; genus Certhia; species Certhia americana. The sequence goes on from CM031879.1 coordinate 4,073,616, forward strand.
TTTCTCTTCTGCACTTGTTCACTCTTGTTTACATGTATTTTAACTTGTACGAGTTGTTCCTCTCACATCATTAAGCACTACTGCATGTTGTAAAAATAATTTGCTAAAAAAATAATAAAAAATAAAATTAAAAAAATAGGTCCATACAGCAACAGTAAGAGTTGAGATCATCTGAAACATATAAGACTTTTTTTTAGGATCTGTTTGCATGTAAGGGTTTTTTTTGAAGGTGTGATGTAGCAGATGTACAATGCTTTTGCAAAGTTAGTTGCTTGACTCTATGGTTCCAGGAAGCATTGCCAACAGCACAACATTAGAATAACATCTTTTTGTAGGTTTAAACATGTACAGAAGGGGTATCCAGGGTTTAAGTTGAAACACCTGCCTTAAATCAAACTGGTTTGTAAAAAAAGCGGTGCAAGAACGAAGAGCCTGAACACCTGAAGAACCACCCCCCTCTGGAGGTGAATATTTAACTTCGGTGAGCAGAACTCTGAGGGCTAATTTTAGGAAGGCAAGAAGCCTTAAAGCACAAAGGAGTGTATGTGCTCCAATGTGCACCTCCAGCTGAAAAGGGAACTGCATTTTAATGTAGCTCTTACTATGATTTCCTTTTGTATCCTTGATTTCTTTCTGTGATACTGGTGAGGAATCTGCATCTATACCTCTAAGAAATAACATGTTTTATCTCAGGTGGGATCAGCTCTCTTCTGATGTTTCTCTAGTCTGTATTTTGTTCAGTACTTTTTCCAATTCATATTGCCCTGAGTATCATGCAGTCTGACCTATTTGCTTGAAAGGCAACTTCCCTCTGCTCCTCCTTCTCCCAGCCCAAATTTATTACCCATCAAAACATTTTCAAGGTAGGAATTTTTTTTACACCCCTGTACTTTCAAATATTTTTTTTCTCTGGGATAAAATACATTATTACCTAAAATTTGCAACTGATGCTTTAAAGTGTTTGCATGTACTAAATTTGAAATTAATCAGAAAACAAGCATTCCCTATACTAACAGTGGTTTGCTATGGTTTGTATGATCTACTACATGGAGAGAGTTAGCATAGCTGAGCTACAAGAAATCTCTGATTTAACTTCAAAAATGACTTTGGATTTTAAATAATCAGGGCAGTAAAAAGTAACTCATTGTCTTAAGAAAAATTACACTTTTAGAGATAATTTCTGACAATGTGGATGCAACACAAGGAAAAACATCTTTGCATTTACCACTGAGTGCTTACACAAGCACTTGAGTATTATTAGCTACCGAGAAGAATGAAATCTGAGCATTGTATGTCAGGTATTAAAAGCCATCAGGATTTTCATGTAATTCGTGTGTGTGTGAGAGTGCAAGTGTGGTTGCTCTCTGCTGGGTGGATGAAGAATTGCTCATCTCTTTGTTAAAGTCTTTATGGGGCTGTAAGATGGATTGCAAGTCTTACAGCTGCTCAGTCGTTAGCCCTGCTGATGGGTGTAGGGAAGCCTGGAGATAATTATTTTGTAGACTTTACTACCTATGTAGGACTGAACATTCTGCCATATGAGGTTTTTTTCATTGGGCATGATGTCAGGGTCATTTAGCAATTGCTGTTTAGGATATGCGTTACTTAATAATAAGTGTTATTAGAGTCTAATAGTTCTGCCAGAAAACTACAACACACTACAGCAGAAGCAGTTAATGATTTTTGAAACATTATTTTTCCTTTGAGCTGCTTTTGAGCAAATGTGCTGCGAAAATGCTGATGGGCCAGAAAGCATCTGGAGATGACTTTTTTTTCCCCCAAAACACAGAGACCTGGTCATTCACAGCTTAAAAATGTTGCACAGCTTCTTTTTCTGTTTGTCAGAGGTTCTGGCCCTTATTTTGCTGGCCAAAATCCAATGTAGGTAATTACCTTCTGTGTCTATAAATTGCAGCCCCCTGCAGTTTTCAATTGGGTATGGTATTGTTCTACCCTTCCTGGCTGAAATTGTTGTGTGATAATGCTCCATGTCATTAAACAGCTGCCGTCTGTCACCTTACGATGAAGTCATTCCTCTCTAAACAATGAGTTTATAAAGCCCTTTTGGGTCCTTCCAGATAGAATTTGCTCGTAAACCAGCAATTATGATCTTTGGAGTACAGTAAGGTGATGCCTGGCTGTCTCTCTTGACAGCAGTCAGAAGCCTTCAAACGGGTGTTGTCCCTTTTGTCAGTTTGTGTGATATCCTGGCAGTGATGCCACAGCTCAGATGTAAATGCTTTATTACTGTAAAACCTTGGTGCCTGTAAATGCCTCTGCACAGGGTTGGATTTAGTTGTCATTACACTTGGATCATTTGTTTGTTATCATGTTCCTGTTCTGTTGGCTCTTAGAGGAAATTCAAATATCTTATACCATGGAACCTGAAAAAGGCAAATCCCCAGCAAAATGGTAAAACTACAATAATAGACTGAGGGTTGCAATATGAATTAACCAAAAAAGAACAGTATGAAGGTTCTGGGTAGGGTTAAAAACAGATTTGATGAATAGGTCTCATGTAAGTCCATTTGGTCCTCACTAACAGCTGTTTTTCAGCACCTGACTTGACACTGGGATCATTAATGGAAATGAACGTGGATTAACGCCAAAGCTCTTAACAGTGATGAATTTAAGAGAGTCTGTTTCAATTCAGACATTGTTTCTGAAGGCTACCTCTCTGTCCTGAGTGGGCAGTTCACTTTTAGCAGTCCTGCAGTAATTAAAGATATGAATGGGAGAGACCAAGAGGGCATCTACTAGGTTTTTCCGGTGCTCCTGCTGAAGCAGCAGGGATATTAAAACAATCTCTAGCTCCTCAAGAGTGGCCCTGTCAGCTTGCTGAAATGATGGAATAGTAGTTAGGTTATTAGAAGAAAAATTGGCACAAATTGAGAGAGAGGATGCTCTGGCAGCAACCACAAGCAGCCAGCAACTCAGTGTCTTAATCTCTGCCCTCAGGCTGCTCTCTATGATACAGATGACACCTTGTCAGTGAAGATGATGTGCTGGGTCACCCCTGAGTCCAATGGGATAAATTTGCCATGGAGGGAAGGATTGCTACAACATAGAGCCAGCAAGCGACATAATCTAATTTTTTCTTTTTTTTAAATGTATGTCATCATTTGGGTACTGACAGTAAGTGCCAAGGGATCCCATTCTCATTAGTGTCCCCTAGACACAGCTATCTCTGTACATTTGTGCTTTCAAGAAATAGTCCTAAGCTTTCAAAAGGATTACTTTGCTTCCTTCTGGAAAGTTTTACATGTTGTTTCTCTTTTGTCTTATTACTTCTTGGTATAGGATAAGGAGAGATGAGGGAAGGAAAAGCCACTTCTCCTGAAAGTGACTGCATTGGCAAAGAGAAATCAGTAAAAATCCTACAGCTGCTAGCAGCCAAGAGGTCTTAGTGCAGAGCAGTAATGTCCACTGGGTGAAGATGAAAGCTGGGAGAAGATAAGGGAATTCATCTTTAGAAGAGATCATTTGCAAAGAATCAAGCGTATTTGGCTGGATCTTGCATGGACCCAACAAGCTCTGACAACTGAACCATCAGGCAGTGTGGTGTATAATTTTGTTCCTCAGTGGAGCCTTCAACTGCAGAACAGGGACCAGATCCATCGAATCTATAAAATAGGTGGTTTTTTCCACATTGTTATCTCTGCTGTTTTATTCACTTGTTCATTTTGTCTGCATTGGCTCTAGTCCTACACCAGCTGCCATAGCTGGGTGAGGATATTACTGCAAGCATCACTGCTGCAACAGTGTTCATGAGCTCCTCAAAATCCCAGCATTGAGGTGTGGATTTCCACTCTGATGTGTCTGAGAGCCTTGGTTTGCACTGAAATCAAAGGAAGTGCAGTTTAAGAAGGAGCCCAGCTGTGTTTGTAGAAATGAGTGCCCTCTCTGTGGCCTGAACTTTTCTGTAAGACTGCCAAAATGTTGGCAGCTCAGTCAAGTCTCTACCTTGTGGTAGAAAAGTACTTTAAAGAAAAGCCTAAATTATGCTTGATTTTTCCTCTAACTCTGCAGGAGTTAGTGGATTGACAGAGCTGTCAATGGACGGCAGAATTTAGTTTGGAGAAGTTTTAATCAGTTGCTCAAGTTAATGCAGGCACTAAGTGACAAAACCTGTCCCCTGGAGCTTTGCATCATAGTGTATGGTACCTATGCTTTAAGGCAGAGCCTTTAACCATCTTCAGCCAATAAAGCATTTAAAGAATATGATCAATTTAATTCAACTTCAGTCCCAACAAAATAAAGAAATGGCTTAAACATTTTGTGCAATTAGAAGAGAGCTTGGCCTGTGCCTAAACCTTTAGCTCAAAGCAGGAACTTGATGCTAATAGAGCCATTAACCTGAGAAAACAGGTATTAGTGTTTGGCTTTGTGGTTTCCTAAAAAGTTGGCTGATTAGCAATGGAAACTGTGGGGCTCTTGGTGGCAAAGGTGGTTTTGGTAAAGGAAAAATAAAAGGAATAAACTTGTTATTCTTTATTAAACATGACCCTAGCTGTAATTTGTGGCTGAAGTAGCAATTGTGTATGGATTTCTTAAAGAAGGGATCCAACAGAGAGACCAGATGAAGGGCATAATTTAAAACTGAACTCAATACAAACAGCACAGAGACTAAATTAAGTGAAAAGTCAAGCCAATTTATAAAAGAAAATAGTTGACCAAGCCCAGGGCAGAGCTGGGAGCTTGATTAAACTTCTACCTTTTCTTTCAAAATGACATGTAAGCATTTTCCCCATTTATATTAAGCTATGGGTCAGGGATTTTTCCGCTTCTGTACTAGGGAGGTTGTTTGACAGATTGGGTTTTGCGTAATGGAATAGGAATTGGAAAGAAATAATGAGTGATTTTTGAGAGGTTTAAGCGTCATGTAGTTGCCTACTGCTCCATGAAAGTCTTGAAAGTTGTTCCCACGAAGTATCACTCAAGTGAATCAGTCATGGTTTTTCTGTTTCTTGGCAATTTTAAGGGGGTGGTTGGTTGGATGGTTGACTTGGTTTGGCTTAAGTGTTGTCTTTGTATGGAAATGCAGTTTCTAAGGCCTGGAGAAGTCACAATTTTTGCAGGTGAACTTGTGACTTGTAGAACTTATTCAAAACAAGGAGCATTTGCAAGACAAGATATTTGTACATTAAATGTAATGTAAAAGTTTGGACCAAATCTTAGAGTCTCTTACTCAGGCAAGATCCCTGCTGGAATAGATAGGAATTTTAGCCACTTATTAGTGTGATAAATGCAGTTGTCTGCTGATCCGTGTTGAAAGCACTTCACAAGGGATCAAACTTCTTGCTGGTGGTGTAAAATGTGTCTTTAATATAACTTTCTCCTTCCTGCCTGTAAGCAGGGAAAGTGCTAAAGTTAATACAGGCATATTAATGTGAATTATGCTTTCAAGGAGATGAAACACATGAAACTAAATAATTTGTCTTCACTCAGGTTATAGCTGTGAGACAGGGGAATTGCACAGGGTTGTTTTCCTCTTGCCACTCTTAGATTTTTTTTTCACGTGTAAAATATGATTTTCATCTGGTTGTGCAGATTCTGTGCTCTTCCAAGTCCTCCGGTGGGCATTCACTCCTGAACAATCATCAAATGGAGAAATTCTAATTAAAGCCAAGTTTTGTGAAAGTGGCAGGTGGCTCTGAAATGCCTGAATTCTGCCATGAACAGCTTCTGACATTGCTGCATACAGGCCATTTGCCCCCCCTCCCTGGTGGAAAGATGGGGGGATGCCTGAAAATTCATGCATCATTAGTGTTCTTTCTTGAAACTGAGACATCCAAAAATCATCAGCACTTTTGGAACTTCTAGCCAAGTAATTAGTTGAAACTACTGTCCTTAATTATCAATAATGCAAGTGGGGTGGGGGCAGGAAGTGATGGGGTTTTTTTTCTTTTGTTCAGTATTTTAAATTATTTATTTTCTGTGTAAGTGTACAAATCCTCCTAAACCGTGATCCATCATTTGTCTCTCAGATCAGATTATTTTTTGTTCCAAAGTTCTTTTTCCCTGCAAAAGTGTGGTTGTTTTGAACTTGGATGTGGGATGTACATCTGGAGATCAGATAGGCTAAGAATTTACAGGGGGTGAAAGTGTTCAAAAATTTGATCTCCTTTTGCAGGGGAAAAGAACTTTTTGAAGCAGCATTTTAATTTCCACAACGAAGTAGGCAGTTTTGCCACTGCTGTCACTTTTTGAATTGTGCTTTTTTATTTTTTATGGCAGCAATAAACAATGTGCTTTAAACTGGGTCTCTCCAGACTGCTTTTCCTTTTTAAAGAGCGTAGGCAACTATCAGCAGCAACCAGCCACATAGCTGGAGTGTTTTCCATTCTAGGCAATATCATACTAATTTGATGCACACATGGATGCTTCACACAATCTGCAGATTCATCGCTGGCATCTTGCATTAGTCATCTGACAGATTGCCAAGTGTTTCATACTCCTTTCATGTGACTTTATTACAAAACACACACACACATAGACACACGCACTGCCTTGTTTCTGCCAGTAGCCAGTTCAGTGAGAATTCACTGCAGTTCTGTTTACAACAGCCATGGAGAGAAATCTGCACTTATTTGCCACTATCCTCTGCTTTAAAATGCAGAAGTCCCAGGTTGTGTTGTGCTGCTCTTATCTTATATAATGACATTAGGCAGCAGCCTGCAGAGAAAACCAGACTCAATGAAAAATGTAATAACATTGTTTTTTGTTCGTAATACTTATGCTATTAATTAAGTACTGATTTTTTTTCTGCTTTTTGTGCCAATTGACATCATCTTCTGCATCTAGTGCACATGAAAACTGCGTAGTCTCCTAACTTGTCTTCTCTTTTTAATCTCCGTTTCCACTTTCTAGTAACGGCACAGCTAACAAGATGAATGGAGCTTTGGATCATTCAGACCAACCAGACCCAGATGCCATTAAGATGTTTGTTGGACAGATTCCCCGTTCGTGGTCAGAAAAAGAATTAAAAGAACTTTTTGAGCCTTATGGAGCTGTCTACCAGATTAATGTTCTCCGAGACAGAAGTCAGAACCCTCCCCAAAGTAAAGGTACAGTACTTATGCTCTCTTTGCTTTCAGTTTGCTTGTTTTCCTGATCATCTTGCTTGCCTTCAGCATTTCCAAAGAGATTTGCATCTCTGTTTTGTAGTATGGAAATGTGTTGAACTGTGCAGCAGTCCTAAGAGGAGAGGAGAGGACTCCTGAATCCTATCAGATATTGCCTTTCTCCTCTTCTTAAACTGAAGTTTAATTGTCTGTTATCTGGAAGCATGCATTCCAACTGTGCAAAAAAATAAGAAAATATCGCTCTCCTTGTTTAAATTATCATTGCCAAAAATGTGGAAACCTGAGCGGTTGCTTCCCAGGACTAGCTCATGAAAAATATAATTTTCTATTTCCTTTTGTTTCCTCTCTTTGCACCCCAGGTGGGAAATATTTTAAGGATACAGAAGGGAAAATTGATATTGGTGGGTTCTTGCCACATCACTGCTCCAGCAGCAATAAAAATTACAAATAGTCCCCCTGCCCTTTTTCCAAAATCTGATTTTTTTTTCGCAGTCATGTTAAAGGACAGGTTTTTGGAACTGATGTTGTTCTAAGTGAAAAGGTTAGTTTTCCTTCCTGCATTTTTTCTATACACATGTAAAGTATTTGTCCCTAACTATATTCCTTCCTTTCACTACGTATAGCTGTGCTTATTTAGTCATGTGAGAATTTTGTGTATTATAGCTGTTTAAATGTGACATGTGCTTACATGTAAACTGAAAGTGAGTATTTTGTTTCACAGAATGCATTTTCCTCCCTGTCTAGCTGTATATTTTCCTTCAGGTTTGGTGCATTAGAGCATTGCTACTAATTAATTAAAAAAAATTAGCATAGCTCATAGGTAGAACTGAATGTGCATGTGTGTGCTTGGCTGTAAGGTTGCTGGACAGTTATTCCTTCTCACTGCACGCCTGCCAATAACTCTAAAAACCTTCAGAGCACACATGCTATGGAGAATGTCACAAAATGATTCTGTGGGCTCGCAGCAGTTAACAGTGCAAAACAGCCCTCACTGGAGGTGAGAGGTGGCTGCTGTTGTGGGAGGCACACAGCACAGCCTCGGGTGCTCCTGTGCTTTTGGGCAAAGCACTGCCAAGGCTTAGCATATCTCCCTTGCCCTGGCACTGGGCAGAGGATCCTCTCAGTGCCTTCTTTTTGCTGCCCAGTTTAAGCAGTTGGGTGCTTTGAGTGACTGTGGTTTGTTTTGGGTTGTTTGCATCTCTCATTTCTGGTTAAAAGACTTGGTTCATTGGTCTCACACCAGTGTCAGGTAGGGGGTCCAGCTCACTGTACCTTCCTGCCAGTCAAGTGTCTGTACTAGATCACCCTTTCCCCTTCCCCATCCCTGGAAGTGTTCAAAGCTATGTTGTGTGAACAACCTGCTCTAGTGAAAAATGTTCCTGTTCATTGCTAGAGGGCTGTAACTAGGTGCTCTTTTTTCCAACCCAAAGAGGTCCGTGATTCTGTGATTCAAAAGCAGAAGGTATTTCTGGTTGGAGTGTTTCAGTGTAATTCTGCTTCCACCCCTAACCACCCCCACATTTTCCAGGACTGATGTATTGTAGCATGTACCTACTACTGTGTTAGCACAGAGCTCTCACCAAATGTCTTTTTCTTGTAATGCTGGGTAGAAGAGCATTAAGAGGTCAAACAACTGGATTTTCTGCAGTCCAGGCTGCTATGGATGAGCAAACTCCTCCTTAGTTTAAACCACTAAAATGCTGAACTTTGAGACTCGTCCATTTGGAAGGAGCTGATTCCTGGGTCATGGGAGTGCCTTCCCACTAAGCAGTAAATGAAGTGAAAATGATATTGTGGTTAGACAGAAGAAACCCATTGATACCCATTTCTGTGAATCACTGTACCTGTCCATCAGGCAGCTGGAAGGCATAAGGATGAAGCATAGATCATGCAAATCATTGTAGACTAATTATCAATGCTTCTAGTCCACATATAAAATATTCTTTTTTAAAGGTGGCTGGGTTTTGGGGATGCTTTTTGCTCGGACTCTTCTCAGCCATGCAGAGATTATGCTTGTAACTTCAGGCATTATGTGTTAATTAATGAGTAAATGAAATTAATCCTGAAGACAGGCAGAATGCCCTTCAGACTTCCTTTCTCTGGCACTAGCAGCAAGCTCCTCTGGTGGTCAGCTTTTCCCCCCAGAAGCTTTGGAGGAGTGTATCTCCATGCTGGCTCTATCCTTCCTCCTGGCTGAATCTGCCAGCAAGGTTGCTAGAAATCTCTAGAGTTTCTTGTGGATATCTGTTGACTAAGAATGATCTTTATGTTCTTAATCCAGTTGCACAAAGGATTCTATATGAGAGATATGTTAAGAATGCTAGAAACAATCAAACTGAAAAATTGCCCTCAGAAACATCCTACAGTCTTCTTTTCAACACAATGCATGAGAAATACTTCACCTATACTATCTAATTGGCATTTAAAAAAAGAAACTGAGTTTCTGAGGTCACAGAATCATAGAATATCCTGAGCTGGTAGGGACCCACAAGGATCACAGAGTCCAGCTCCTGGCTCTGTACAGGACAACACCAAAAATCCTGTGTCTGAGGCAGAGTGAAACTCCATGATCCTCTTCTGTGTAAATACCCACACAAAACAATCATTTTTATTTAATTTCAGCTGGGTGGATTTGGGTTGTGCCAGGCATTTTTCTGCCTTGCTGTCCCTTTGTGTCACCTCCAGTTTTGTAGAGCAGTCCATCAAGGGGGCCTCGTGGTTGGGTGAGGTAGAAAAAAGTCCATTTTCCATTGCATTGCATGGTTGATACTATGCGTCAGGCAGAACATTCACAGCCTGGTGTCACACAGAAATCTTTTTCTGAATATGCTGCAAGCCATGAGTTGCAGTGACAGGAATGCAAGTTGGTGTTACTACACCACACAGGGGGGATCAGTAAGGTTTTGCTCTTTAAAGAAAAGCATTTTGATTTTCAAAAGGTTTCTCTCTTCTCAGACAAGGGTTGTGTATTTCTGTGAGCTTGGCCAAAGGGGCTCCTCTAATTTGGACCGAGTTTTTCTCTGATTAACTGTTTATGAAACTGCAATCTCAGTCTCTCCCAATTCTGTCAAAAATAACCATAGGCTGCTTCTCTCTCTCCTGCTGTTATTCAGACTGTCTTTCATACCCTCCAACGACAGACGGCCTAGTTCATGTCATTCCTCCTCTTTTGTATTGCTTGCCAGCTCTGCAAAGCTGAGGCTGGACGAAGACAGGTAAAAAGCCAAGTTTACCTCACTCTGGAAAACCAGAGGAAAGCCATCTTAATTCCACAGATATATTGATACTACTGCAAACATTGAAGCTTGGCTTTATTAATTGTGAGCTGCATTAAATGCAGTAAATGGCTGCATTCTGGTAAATGCCTCTTCCTTTCCAGAACTTGCATTTCTCTGCTTCTTTCAGATGTGTGAAAGAGCTCAGCAAAGTAATTTGACTTTATTTTTATCTCCTGTTGTTTAGTAAGGCGTTTTCCTCTTTCTGCAACAAAAGAAATCTGGACAATTAGATAAACGAAATTAAAAAAAAAAAAAAAAAAAAGAAGAAAAGAAAAAAAAACCCAAGAAATTCTGTATTATTGAAATAAATGGCACTTTTGGCTTCTGGGGGGCTAAGGGGATTCAAAGTCTGGGCAGATCAGCCCTCTCTGCTCTCAATCCAGCTTGCTCCCTATATATAATTTATTCTGGGTGGATAGATGACTTTTTTCCAGGGTAGTTGTTAAAAAGAGCTTCTCTAATGCCTTAAATGCAGCAAGCTCTGTGTGAAGGCAGCATACACTGCCACCAAGATCTCTCTTCCTCCCTGCTGTTTTCCTAAGCCGGAAAGATTTCCTTGGCTACTTTAGTTTTGAAGTCCAAGTGCTGAAGCAAGCAGATGGCACAGGGCTACTTTTGCCTTTTGAAATGCAGCGAAAGAGTCTTGGGCCAGATCCACTATGTCCTTTTGGCACCTTGCCTCTATTTCAATACCTGATAATTCTTGTCGGGATCAAGGTCCCCTAAACCAGTTTTGTGAGCCTGAATCTCTTTGTGCTGCCATAGGAATCACACTGCAGAATGCAGGGAGAGGCACCTGTGTAACAACTGACTCTGTATTGGCTTGCAGCCTTTTACAGACCCTTTATCAGATTAGAGGGAGGCTGCTGAGTGAACAAGGATGTGCTGTTCTTAAAGACCAGTGTTTATTATTATCCTATTTAACATGGTAATTTAAATCTACTGGGAAGTGAGCAGAGGAATCTGATGAGGCATTCATCTGCTGCATACAGGAGAGACCAGGTGGGCAAGAAGGCATAGAGGTATATATAGTTACATATATATACATAGAGAGAGATGCATCTAGGAGGCAAAAGTTACCTGGCTTGCTTGGGCATCATTTCAGCATCAATTTAGCCCTTCCAAAATAGTCTGGTGCAGGCAGGGGGAACGATTCCTCTCTTCCAGCAGGTCCCTCTCACAGCGCCTGGTACAGCAAGAGAAAAGGGAGCTCGGGCAGTCCTGCACAGCAGCAGAGCTGTGACACTCACTTTGTCACACGTGCCTGCTCTGAGTGTCCTAACCTGCAGCAAAGACCAGCTGCTCCTTGTTCCTTGACAGCCCCTGTGCTGTCACACAGCCCATTTCACCCTTTGCTCCTTCAGGCAGTCTCTATACATTATGTTTAGCAAAACTGTTTTAGGTGCTCTTTAAAAGCTCCCTTCAGCCAGCACTCCAGGACCCAAGGTTTCTCTACACTTCGTGTCTTATTCTGTGTTTTGAATGTTCTCACAGGCCCACATGAACACTGTTTGTCTTTTGAGATCAGATGAGTTGCACCATGAACACATTTGCTGTTGAAGTGGCAGGACATGTGCCCACAGTCGTTGTGCATGTGTGTGTTAGACTAAATTTTGGTCATGGTGGCTGACAGGTATTTTGTTACTATGCAGACTTGAAATCTTTTCCTGCACTGTATTAAAAAGTGCCTTGCATGTTATTTTTTAGCAGGTGCATTGTACGCTATAAGTTTCACAGAACAGAAGCCAGATGTCATTAAATATAAGTAAAATGAGGAAGAAGAGTGAATGATAAAATTGAGTTTTTAACTTGAAGTTTCTGACTGTTAAGAATTTAAATTTAAACCTTAAGGAATCTTAAATCTATAATTTAAAATGGGCTGTAAATAGCATTTTATAATACATTCCAGATGATTTTTAGAAAAGGTAATTCTTACTCAACAAATCTGGTGGAGTATCCCAAGAAGTTTCTGTGAAAGTGGACAGGTGTGAAATCATCAAGCTGATTTCCCAGGGGCATTTCACACATTGTCACACGGGAGACTAATCCATGCAGTTGCAGGTGAAGCAGAGAAGGGCCCATTTCCAAATGGGGAAAGGAGCTGGGTAGATGATCGAGGGCAGATTAGAATGGGGAAAGGCTATGGGCCAGGGGAAGAGAGGGGATAATGACTGGAGAGCAACAGGGACTGTTATTGGAGATCAATACTTTTTCACTCTCTATGTAAATGGCTTTGACAGAATGAACCACCAACTTGTTATCCAACTTTTTGGATCATGCAGAAGGGACTAGATGGGGGAGAAGCCGCCTGATAACCTGGAGAAAACAATCAAATACAAAGAGATTATGCTGGGTACAATGAACCATGAGCAAGAAGAGTAAATTTTATTTTGAGTGAACACATGTGTTGAATGAGTGTATTTTTCAAAGATTTGAGAGCAGGAGAGGATTTGAAGAGCGCACATATCATAAAAGGACTGAGATGATGTTTTGTACCTGTGTGGTCCAAAAGGCACAAAAAATGTGAAGCTGTATAAATGGAAGCATTGAATAGAGCCTTCAAGGAAATACCGTACCACTTAAAAAAGGAATTTTTTTAATCATGTTTAAACTACAGTTACCAATATTTAGTACCATTCTATAGAAAAGGGCAGAGGTCCAGAGAAGAGCAGCATGATTTTGTATGAAGTCAGGAAGGGTTGAGCCATGGTGAAAGGTCTGCAAAGGTTAACTTGTAAAGGGCTTCAAACGTAGACTTACAAGAAAGCTAAAGCGGGAAAAGATGAGGAAGAATACAGGACTGTACCTTGGTTTGGAAAGAAAAAGTTGTAAGGGGATACAATTGAAGTTTCTGCAGTATGTTGAAGTGCATACCAAAGGCAAGAATAGATAAGCTCTTTCAATTAATATTAAACCAGGGACTGCACAGCACAGACTTAAGACTGAGGAACAGCATGCCAACAGAAAAAAAATCGACTTCTCAAGTCAAATTTACTTCCTCCATTTGTAGAGCAGAGAACGGCTTCCAGAAGAAGCAGTGAGAAGAGTTCCAAAAGAAACTTTACTTTTCCTTGCTTTCATTTAGTGTTTTGAAATAATACATCTGGAACAGGATAGGACACAACTGCTCCCCATGTCCAAGTGCAGTTTGACTCCATAAATAGGACAAGGTGCCAAGATGTCAGTAGCTTAGCTATGTCCAGCACAAAGAGGGGCTGAGATTGGTGTCCTCTGATATTTTTGCACTGTTTTGAAGAGAGGGAGCAGAGCAGGCTAACATCCCATTGCGTACGTGACTGAAAAACTATTGCCCACATAAATCAGTCTTGCTCTATACTCCCTTCACTGACAACGACCAGAAAGTCAGCCCCTTAGATAGCAAAAATTATCACAGCAAACCCAACTCAGTCAAAGCAGAAGTAGTGGAAGATATTTGTGAAGACCTGTAACAGGAGCAGGGGGCTGTGGTTGCAGAATGGGAAGGCTGGAGGATGGTAGGGGCAGTTGGGTAAAGGATTTTTCAGTTGTTGTATTTAAATACAGAGGCAGCACAGAAATCTTTCTTCAGCCTTGCTTCTATAGTTCCTGTATACAGAGTGTGAGTGACTGGAGCAGAATGAAGCAATGTTTTTGGTTTGGTTTTTTTTTTCATTAAGCATCCTTTCCCTCCCTGTTTTTATGGTGTTTATCACAGTGGGAGCTCAGTTCAGAAATGAGGACTCTAGGTATTGCTGCAAGTTAATAAAAATAACACATCTCTAAGGGATTAAAGTAGATCACTTTGGGGCTCATTGGCTGCAGTTTCATAGCAGCTTAACTATGATTTGCAACTGCATATCAATTTTTAAATTTAAGCTAAGACTGTATAAGCACATTATTAATTACATCTATGATGAAAAAATTCATAAACTTTAACTATATGAATATTTTTAGTTAAATTGATAGAAAACCCATGTACAGCCATGAGAAGAGGAGAACTTTGTATTCCAATTGTGGTTCTTTCTAATGTTCATGTCTGATAAGCACATGGGGGAAAGGCAAGTTCAGTAAGGGGTGTTTGAAAAGGAATTTTTGAACTCCAGTTCAGGTGTGCTATAATGTTAACAACTTCAGCACATCATCCAGCATTTACTCATTTACTTATAGAATATTTTAGATCAACTCTAAAAAAAGAGTCCCAAATGTTCGTAAAACGTGCATGTGTAATCTGTTGTTTGTTATGACATCACTTCATTGGGAAAAAAAAACCACAAAGGCAGGCAGTTAAAACAGCCTGAACTTTCAGTAAAATTAAAAAACAAAAAATAAAAATAAAAAAAAAAAAAAAAAAAAAAAACACCAAAATCTAATCAAATTGCTTTGTTGAATGTGAATAGTATGCCAAACCTCAGTTTCTCAAATATATAATCTCAAAGGCAAAAAACTGTAATGCGTGGCAAAATCTAAGTCAAGTCATGCACACACTTGCATGCAGGAATTAATCAATAGATATAATACTCAGACATAAAACACAGGCATGTTTTAAGTATTTTCAAGATTGCTGCCTACATTTAAAATATATACATCTATAAAAGTGACAGATACTTTCAGTTTGATATTTATGGTATCCAGTTTCTTTAGTTGCATATTAAAGCTCACATCAATGAGATTTGACCATTTTATGACATTGTGCCACTGAAATTCTTTCGCCTTCCAATTTTCTATTACATGAATAAACATACACTATTTGTCACTAATTACGTGAGTTTTTGTTAAAGGACAGTTGCTTCAAAACAAACCACACAACCTGTCTCTTTTTATGTAGTGTTTCTTACTCTATTCAGTTCTAATATCAAGATTATTTCACCTTAATACATGAGATTTTGCAAAGGATGTGGGGACTAGTCTGAAATCTTCATACACTTTGGCAAGGAGCTCAAAGGAAGAAAAAATTTGACAACTGAGCAGTGTCAAAAATGAAATGTAATTGGGAAGCAGCCTTATGAGCATGGATTTCGGGTGTACTGCAGCTTCCAAATCTCTCATTTCACTGTCAAAACAGTATTTTACTGCTTTTATCTTCTGTTCCTTTCACCCCACTAAAATCAGTCACAAGTGCCTGTGCACATATATGCACAAATAAATAATATCCTAAAATTAAAACACACAATGCAAGAAAATTTCCTCATTAAAAGATAGGAGAGACTCCAAGGCAGTAAGAATTTCTCTGTCACTGCTGAGATAATGTGAGAGACATAAATATTACAATGAAGGGTCACAATAAAAAGCTAAAGACTGCATAAAACATTTTAGCAGAAATATGTCATCAATTTTGCTAGTTCTTAACATGAAATTTAAACCCCAGGAGGGCCTTGAAAGGATGTCTGCTATTCTTTATAATTTTGAAATGCATTACAAGCAGATATGTATAGCAGTG
Source organism: Certhia americana (assembly GCA_018697195.1). NCBI lineage: Eukaryota > Metazoa > Chordata > Aves > Passeriformes > Certhiidae > Certhia > Certhia americana. The sequence goes on from CM031879.1 coordinate 4,089,395, forward strand.
TAAATTAATTACTATTTCATTACTTCCATTTCATCACCCCGTATTTTTTTTTAATGGGATCAGGGTAGCAAGAGGCCAGATTTTGGTTCATTTGGGGTATGGCAGGACCCACAACATCCTCAGTGCCAGACTTCAGTGATACAGGTGCTATAAAAGGATGTGCCAGTTGTAGTATTGCTCTTTTTTTAAGACATCAGTTTCACAGTGCACTGTACCCATCAGCATATTTCAAAAGAACAGCAAATAAGTCCCCAAGGATCAAGTCTGGTAGTGGCTTCTAAGCCTGGTTTGAGCTTAACTCCAGCCAGTGAGCTGTGGGTGGAAGGCTGTGTGTGCCATATAAATCTCCTGGTCCATCTGTCTTGGGAAAGAATGCATTTTCAGGAATCTGTGTCTTTCTAATTGCTTATAAAAACACTCTGAGACAAGCCAGTGAATAAATTAAATTTGAATGTTTCCAGTGGATCTTTTCAGTTTCTCACTGAACCTAATTACTGTCTAATCTATGCCCATGAGTATGCAGTTTTAAGTGGGACGTTAGACTTTCACTCTGCAGATTAAACTCTGTGGTGCATAAATTCATTATTATTTGTGTGAGAGAAAACTTCAGTGTCTACTACCTTGTGGTTTTAATTTAAAATAACTACTGCATCCAATTCAACATTCTTTTAGAGGACTAAGAGCTGCGAAGAGGTAGAAGATGTTTTCTAATAAACCGTGTCTCTTATTCACCCAACTGAATTGGGGAAATTTATGTTTCAAACAATAATTAAACTCTCCTCGTAGCTCAAGATGTCATGCCTTCAACTGCAATTTTAGGGAGCTGTACCACGATAGGGAGTAGATTAATATAATGTACTGCAGGAAACTTTTTGCCGCAAGGATGAGTGTGGCACCGTAAGGAGCAGGGCTGCTGCTTCAGCCAGACATCTCCAAGTGTTTTGCAAAGGGAGAGAAATAGCATCACTCCATTTTTACCAGCTGGAAGAATTGAGATATAGAGGCCTGGGGGGACGTTTCCTGAATTTTTTTAGTCACTTTGAGCAGGCAGAGAATAATGTCCTCTCTGTGCTGGTGTCGTTTTGCCTAAATCAAATCTGCTCCCTTAATTTTCAGTGCATGATTCCCTGAGCTGGTTGACACAAAAATTTTGTTATGTTAACACTGCCCAGGTGAGATCTGCATTAGTTTATTCACATATTAATCGGATCTGATGAGAACTGCAGTTAGAAAACAAGTGTGGAGCAGACCCAAAGGCACCAGCTCTCACTCTTCCTATGCTCCCCCTAATTAATACAATGAGTCTTAAACAACAGTCTTCCTTTATTATTTGCAGATCATGGGATATAAAAATCATTGTAGATTTAAAATGGACTATATTAACCCAAGTAATTCCACCAGGACTTGAGTTTCTATAGCGAAAAGTGTTGTGTTGTCTCTGGCTCAATTAGATTTTTCTCAGTGTCAATTTTAATTCACTTCACCAGAGCATGGGGGAACTCTCAGTGGAAGGGAAAATGTTGCTTCTGAATGAGAGCCTCCTGTAGCCCACATTTTATTTAAGAGTTTTAAAATGCTTCACAGTCCCACGTTTTCCCTTGAACGTCTGCTATTATGTACCATAAGAGCTGAACAAAATCACTTGATGTTTCTTAATGTGACAAGCATCGAGTCTGAGCAGAATGGAAACGGGGAAAGCAGGGTCCTCGGTCCCTCTTTTTATTTAATACTAAAAAGAAAAAAAGTCTTGATGAGCCTTGGTGGCCAAATAAACTTTATATCAAATATTTCCCACCCTTCCAAACACCTGCTCATGCATGAAGAGAAGTGAAAACTAGGCAGCGGGGTTTCCTTTTGCAGTGCTGAGCTCAGGACAGAGGTTGAGTGGCCTCAGTTGTTTTTTCCCCTTTAGATTTGGTATTTCCCACCTCCCATGGCTGTCAGTACCTCAGTGTGCCTTGCTTGGTTATTCTCTGCTTGGTGCAAAGTAACCCAAAATTACTGTTTCTTCTCTATTTCAAAGGGTTAAATTGGGTAGATCATTAGCTTGAGGACACTTCTCATTGTGAGAAAGAGAAGACAAGAAGAAGAGCTTATGATAGAACTGTCAAGGAAGGTTTACCTGAGACAAGGGCCTGAAATGTCTGCTGTGGGGGCTTTCTAATAGGGCTTTCTAAAATGCTCTTTTCCACCATGTTTTCTCTTCCTATCTCTACACTTTTCTTTCCCATATTTCATTAAACTCTTGAGGCTTTCAATTTATGGATAGTTGTGCACACACACTGAAGTTTTACTTTGTGGTAGGGTAGGTTTTGATTTGTTTGCTGGGGTTTTTTGGCTGACACCTCCCTTATTCCAGTTTTGCAAGTAATTGAGACTGCCTTCCAGTATATCACTGGGCTACCTATAGGAAAACAGCTGGGGCTGTCACCAAAATCATTCTATTGGATCAATGGATGTGAACCTCTTTTCTGATTCAGATAATGATGCCAAAGTGTGGTGCTCAAGTGCCCCATAGTTATTATTATTGCCAGATTGTGTATGAAAGGTAAATATGAAATTGTCTCCATGGATAACAACTTCATGTTTTTCAGAAGAACTATGCAAAACACTCTATGAAAATTCAGGTTTCCAAATGTGTCATCTCCCAGCCTTTTCATTTCCAACAGTTTTAGCTTTCCTTCCCGGTTAGCATGTGAAGCCTTTCTGTGCCGTGTTACTTGCTAGTTCTTGGGCATATATTGAGTTAAATAAAAGGTGCTGTGTGGAAGTAGGGAATTATTACTATTACTATTATTATGATTATCATCATTTAGATGCTGCAGTTTAAGTAGTTAAAAAAAAAAATCTCAAAACTAAAGGTCAGTGTAGCTTGTAGGTTTACACATGCAAAGTACAAGTAACCTTCAGAAATTTCCTCATGACAAGATAAGTGCAGCAATTATATTTAAATGAGTGCCAGAGAAAATTTCACTGTAAACTGCATTAGCTGGAGAGTGTGTGCTGTAAGAGGATTTAATTGAATTAATGTTACTTACTATCAAAAGCTCCATCTAGTGTATTGCCAGGTCTCCTTATTACTAAAAATAATATTTGGCTCGTAAAGACCCCTGCTCAACTAAGCACACCGTCCTGATGACTTCAGCAAGTGATTAAAGTATTTCCTTCATTGCTTTGCTGAACAGGAACAGGCTGGAAGCTGGGAACAGGCACTGGTGTGTGTGCAGAGCATGGAATCACTGAGCCCTTTAACAAGGCTCTTTATGGAAATTCCTCTTTCCAGTGGTTTTCTAAGTGTCTAAGGGAGGTGTGATTTTGGCATGAGTTTCCTTCCCAGCTTGAACCTGGTTTGGGTCATGGCTGCACCAGTGGCAGAACCGAGCATTGTCTGGGTGTCCAGGAGGGACTCAGGGTGATCCACACTGGATTTTGGAAGCCCTCCACAAACAGCAGCAGTGATGGCAGAGGGATTTCACAGAATAATCCTGGTGGTATTTTTAATGCTGTTATTAATGCAGGACTCTCACTCTCGCATTATACGGATGTGCCACAATGAGATCCAGAGAGGTATTTTGTGTGACTTCCTACATAAAAGCAGAAATGCAAATGAGCTGCATTTACATATTCACATGATATAAACAGAAAATTCAGACGCGTGGAAACGCAGGGACATAGCCAGAGACATGCTTCAAACCAGGGATAAAGAAAGCCATAGTTTTCCGACACTTATGTTTTAACCATTAAGGAGAAGATGTGATATATTGGATGTTTTTGCAGAATACTTTTGAATGTCAAAATTCCCATTGAAGCTTGTGTTTCCTTTATGTTTGATATTATTTTATTTTCCTTTCACAAGCATTCTCTAAAAAGCGTATACATGAAATCAGAAAAAAAACCCCAACCTTTTATTCTCCATTCATTCAGCAACAAAAGCAACAAAGAGGATTTGAATCAATCTTTTATGAAAATTGGGAAACAGTAGAATAGTTTCTACAACAATTTTCTTTATTATTGGCTGAATCAAATGGCAAAAGTTTTTATTCACCTACGCATCTTATATTTTAACAAGCCACATGTCACTCCTGCACTTCTCCCACCCATATTCCTGCATGCGGGTGGCATTCTGGTACAGTCAGTGAGGCACATGCCATTCAAAGGAGTTACAATCTCCTCTTTGTTTTTGTGGTGGTGTTTTGGGGGAGAAAAAGAAAGAGTAATTGCCCGTGTTAACTGATGTTCATTACAGGGAATTGTTTAGCTCTCTTAAAAAATCATTGATCTGCTTTTCCCCTGTGAAAGTATTCAAGGTCTCAGTTCACAAAAGAGAAATCAGCATGTAAAGCAGCAGTCTGGCAATCTGTGCTGCAAGGAGCAGAGTGCCACGTTCTATGCAGAAATGTCAGCAGAGTCTGCTGTCTTCAAAAAAAAAAAAAAAAAGACAAATATTTAGTAAGGATGAGAAATGTTATTACTGTTGCAGTCAGATATGATTTTGGGGAACAATCTGTTTAAGAGTAGGCATTTTTTTCTCATACATTTGTATATAGCATTCATGATTGAACATTCTTTAGGTAACATCTGGCACGAGCTGTTCCTCTTTCTCCCTAAGTTTCATGGCTTTGTTTTGCATTTGAGAAGGATATTACAAAAGGTAATTTGGTGTCTCATTCCCATTGGTATGGTCATGGGTTTAACTTTTGAATTACTCCCTTGAAATAGGAGGAAGGAGGGAAAACACCATTTGGGTATTTTTAATAGGGAATAGGCAGTATTTAGATTTCATGGCGAATGCCCATGGTACGTTGTGTGCATGCAGCAAGTCAAAAGTGCAGCTGCAGACCAGAGTTCATGAGCCACAAATAACAAAGGCACCCAAAATCTGGGGCTTCAGCCTTGTCCACATGCTCTTATTATCATTTACTGTTTGTATTGCAGATGCACGTAACAGATTGTACAATATGCTGTACAAACAGATTGGTAGAATGTTCTTTGTCCTGAAACACTGATGGCAGAGCTGAACCAGAAGGATTGACAGTGTGCCTGCACTGAGAGCTGCATAGCCCAGACGCCCCAGTTTTGGACCCATGTCCTCAACAAAAGGGCTTTGTGCATCTTTGGTGAAGCAAAGGTCTGTTCTTGCTGATCTTACTGTAAAAGGGCTGAAATTTTAAATGAGAATTAAAAGAAAATAGCACAAAGATCACTAGAGAGCGAGTAGGAGAAGGGAATGTGCCTACTTCTCACTTTTTTTTTCCTTCTTCTCATCTAACAGCATTTCTTCTACACTTGCCAGATCAACTGTGTCAAAGGAGCAGACTTTCAAACTGTGGGTAGTTGCTCCCAGTATTGGAACAAAGCCCTGCAAAAATAAAAAAAAAAAGGCTGGGGCATGCAGGGCTGAGGTTTTGGTGACCTGACTGGGAGGGGCACTGCTCATAGAAATTCTGATGCTTTGGAAATAATAGGGAGAGCAAGCCTGCAAACTTGGCTTGCTCTCTCATAGGGCTACCCAAACAGGAAAAATCCTAATATTTAATGTCTTTTTCATCATCTAGGGCATGCAAAGTGATCATCCACTTATGCCCTGCATGGTTAAGAAAACCAAGAATTGCTCACTTATTTATTGAAGTAGCTAATGTGCATTTCAAAGTACCTCAGTGTTGGCTTGTGGAGGAAGGAGGAGTGAACATTAAGATTAATTTCAATGAAAATATTTTGTGGGAATAGTTTGTTCAGTGAATGTAGATCATTTGCAGCTGGTAGAATAATGATATAAGCCCATTTATATGCTTTATTAAATCAATAAACCACATGAAAATGGAGGTGGTTTGGGTTGTGCACACAGCTTTCTGAAGATCATTGCTTAGGGACAAGAAATGATTTTTGCCATTTAGAAACACTTTTGCTTCTCTTTCATCTGAAAGTGCTCTCTCACTAAAATTATTAAAGAAAACATTTTTCAACTCTGAAATATTGCTGATATTTTGGCAGTGGCTGTGGCCAGTAGTACAAGGGGTGGGAACCGCTGAGCACTCAGTATTTAAACAACTGGTGTTGACTTTGCGGTTAAAGAAGTTTTATGACTTGATCAGACATAACACTTGACTCACATGGTTTCTGGTTTGAGGTGAGGCTGTCCAGGAACATGCCAGAATCCAGGACTCAGCATCCCTGGCTGCTCATGGTTGAGCCACTGTGGCCTTTGCCAAAAGGGGTTGGTCTCTAGATCAGGCGAGAGATTTTGAGTCCCAGGATTTAAAGGTCTCAGGTTTGGAAACCTAACTTGAATGAAAAAAACATTGCTGGTTTGTCCAGCCTGTTGTCTGCCAAATCTATGCTTGTTCTGTTTAGTGCATTCCTAAATGTTTTGTCCAATTTTATTTGGAAGTAGACCATGGGACACTCTTTCCAACTCACCCCCACAACCCAAAGATTAAATGTTTTATTATTGTACTGTACACACAGTCCTAACATTTTTTTGGTGTTTCAGTCCCCCCATTTTATTTATTTTCTGTTGTATAATCTCTCTTCTGTGCTAATATTGATGAATTGGAGGGATGCATTTTCTGTCATGTAAAATAGTACTGGGGATAAACTCTGCCTAGGATTTTGGCTGACCCCTTCATCAGGCTTAGCTCAAAAATTAATTTGTCATTACCCAGGTGCTATGCACTAAGCTTTATTGGCATAGAGGAGCGCCATATCCTGTATGTTCTTTGGAAGGAAAAAAAGTGATCATATAATCACTGAGACAGTAAACAGTCATTTCCAATCTAGTAATATTTTATATGAACTGGCACTGTATGTTGTATATCATCCATCTTGCTAATCCTTGTTCCACATTGCCTCCCACTTGAGGCCAAGAACATTACAGCTGTGCCAGAAAGTGGGTGGAAAAATAGCCTTATTATTAACCTATGTTGAAAACATAATGGCTTTTTGAATGTCTTCATTCACAGATGCAGTCATACTAAAATATTAATACCCTTAAGTGTAGAGAAACAGAAATTTCATTTAAAATCCATTGTCCTTGTGTGTTTCAAAAGAGAAAACCTTGAAAGTGTTGTGAATTCCCTATATCTTTTGGTTTATGTTTTATCCTTTAAATGTCACTATTCTGTAAAAAAGGAGCCAAAATATTCTTCAGAGTAGGTTTTGAGCAATGTTGCTGCCATTACTGACACTGCCTTGTGGTAAGGAGTTTCTCCAGTTTTCTCTTTGTATTAAAAGACTGGTAATAACTGAGTGGATATTGAAACACATAATGACTTTTTAGTACCATGATCAAGCAGGGCTGCATTTCCAATTGCCAATTGCCAGTGTTTGTTTAGAGCTCACCCCCAGAGAGACCAGGAATATTCAAGATGTGTGTGTTTTCTGGGAGGAACCATTGCAAAGAGCAGAGGAGTAAACTGCAAACCTTCAGCTGATTTATCTTTAGAGCACCCCAGGATCCCTGATTTACAAGCCATGAGGGATGAGGGACCTAGCAGTGAAAGCTGAGTAAATTTGTGGCACAGTGTCACTGAAAAGGCACAGAAAAAGGAGATGATTCTCTTCTTTAGTTATAGTCATCGTTTGCCTTTCCTAACTCTGTAATTTACTTCTGTGTATCTCTTCCCAGGTAAAATTTTCCCTGGTAAAAATTTCCCAGGTAGAATTTTTCATGAATCTGTTTAGGAGGTGTAAGAATTGCTCTTGAAGAGTATTCAGAGAAAAAAAGGAATAAGTCTTGATTGTTCTAATTTATGACTAGCATGAAAAAATGTCCCATCTTTTAAAAAGGAAAATAAAAGAATTAAAACTTCCAATGTATCAGGCCATGTGTTGTAAATTAGCCTAATTGTTTTAGAATTTAGAAGTGTTTCATCATTTTAAATTGGGCTTGTCTGATATTTAGTTCCACATTTTTTATAACTCTGCAGGACTAATACGTAGCCTGTTGTTGCACATGAAAGGCTTTTTTTATCCTAATTTTTAAGACTGATGGAATGAGAGGAGGGTGACAAGTAATCACTTAGTTATCTCTGTGTCAAAGCTTATGATATGCTTTATAGTGAAAATGTGCAATACGCAGTTCCAGAAATAATTTTACTCTACATTGTGGTTTATCTTTCTGGCATACAAAATGCAAGAGTGAGCAATGCTGAAGTCTGATAGACACTTTCAAATTGCTTGGAATTATCTTTAAGTTTTGCCTAGTAAAACAGGAGACAAAATATTGTACAAGATAGGGGCCTCAGTATCAATAGAACTACCCTCCAAGCAGATCCTTATTTCCACATATTCCCATTTCATGTGGGAAAGGAAATTTTCACATTTTTAGAGCATTATTTTGCAGTTTCTCTGTTGATCCACTGTACTCCCTGGATAAATACAAGTCAGGTATGAGTAGGGCTTTTTGTGAAAAGACCAAGCAAATCTTGTTCCCAGTAAGAACTGGTGGTTGCAAGGCTTGTTTGACAATCTAACCTGTAACCTACCATTTCTCAGCTCCCATCCATGAAAACTTTGCATTGTTTGTGCTCAGCAGAGATATTTTACACAGTAACAACATGTTGAATAAACTATGAGGTCACACTGTAAATTAACTAAAGGACCTCTGGTATCAAAACATGCTTGCTCGCATGTTTTGTTTTTGGTTTTTTTATTTTTAGCTTGCAGTTAAGATTGGAGACTTTGTTCTAAAGCTCTCTGGTTTTTGGTAGCGAAGATGCACATCCATGATATTTTGTTGGATGTATTCCTGTGGCTGCCATGGTGACCTGCAGAGAGCACCATGCAGAATCCTGCTTCTCCAAATGTGATTAGGTACATTCAGGAGCCACATGCTATTGATGCCAAGGAGCACTGAATAGTTTCATCTACTTTGCAGACAAGCTTCACTGTAAGCCCTCCTGCCACTGCCTGCTCAAGGCCACCTTTGACAGCCACAGGAGCCAACACATCACTGTTTAGGCACTCGTTTTGTTCCTTTTCTCTATTTTTCCTTCTCCCTCTGATTAAGTTGCCAGTCATCCAGCTTCTTTCTCCTCTTGTCCTGATAAGTTGCCAATCATGTCATACAGCCTGTACCTCTAGAGCCAAGTATTTCTCTTGTCATAACTTGAAAACAGGCTGCTGGAGATTTATTTTAAATCTCGGTCTGATTAAATGCCATATCATGATCTTTGGAGAGCCATAAGACCTATAGATTATGGTACTCATGTTTGGACTTCTCTGAACTGATATTAACTAACAGACTTACAACATGTCCCATGGGTCGTCCAACACAGTCTCAATATTCCCTACTCTTAATAAATAATAAATATTCATGAATAGATTTTTTTCTTCAGTTTTCCAGGGTATACATGGTGATAGTTGCAAGAAATAAACAGTCAGTTGTATGAAGCCTTTTTGGAAGAATAATCTATTTATTTTTATGACATGTGGGGTTTTATGTTTTGGTCTGCTTGTCAAATCATTTACACAAAGGTAAGTAGTAGCACTATTTTGTAAAGTCTTCAAGACATAAATAGCAATGGGAAATTAAGCAAAAGTGGAAGTGTTTACTGTGAAAAGCATATTTAAAATACTTCTTGTGAGATTTTGAAATAGTTTTTTGGGGGAAATTATGGAAAGTCTGATTCTGGGAAATCTACAGATAGAACAAGATAAAACTTTGGAAGAATTAAGTGTGGAAGTGTAATGCTGTCCTCTCTGGGAGAAGAGCTTAGCTGAATTTTCTTGCCTGCAACAGTTGTATAATTCGATTAAAACTGCTTTCCTAGATATACAAGATAACCCTTTCCCCCAGTATTAATACTTTATTAGCTTGTTTTCCTGTCAGAAGGAAAAGACTGCATGAATCCTCCTTAATTTTTTTCACTCATTTTGGAAGTACATGTGTTACACGTCTATTCCATATCTCCCTTCATTGATTTTACATTAGTTAATCAGCAGACAAAAATAAAGAGGAATAGTAATTAACTAGGAAAGCAATCTCTCCCCAGAAATGTTTTCCTTGCCCTGGTGAGGCTGCCCAGGTAAGGTGAACCATGAGCTATAATTCTTTATCAGGACACTTTGCCTTTTTACAGTGTTAGTCTGTGCAAAACGAGGTTCTGTGCGAGAGGCAAATGAGAGGCAGGTTGGGAAGTGGTTGTGAGATAACTCTCAAATATGTTTGAGCTTGAGGTTTCTCAGCATAGATCCCCCACATGAAGTGTGTTCTTCGTTCTCATTGCTTGTGCTCATTAAGTGCTGCCATTTATTTTTGTGTGCCTGCACAAATATATGGCTTTATTACTAAAGTGGTTTGTTTATCTTTGCTGCTGCTGCATTTATTTTAGCACTCATCTAAACAATTAATTAGGGAAACACTTGAGTGCCGAATACACTTCTTCAGATACCACTCAGTTGGGTTTTTTATTTATTTCCAGGAGTATCAAGCATTAAAAAAAAAAAAAACATCTTTTGCATTTTTTTTCTTACCATGCCTTTTTCCCTCTTTTTTGAAGTTTCCACAGCAGAGTACATTGCTTTGAAAGATCATGGGCCCTGTTGAGAGTTCAAAGCCAAGTAAAGATGATGCTTAAAGTTCAAAGGCTCTGTGGAGCTGCATCTTCATCTGCATAAAAATTGTTTCAACTTAATATAAAGATAGAAAAGTTGCCAAGAATTGCTTCTATTTCATTTTTATTATTATTATAAAGCAAGATTAATTGGGGAACAAATGTGTCACTGCTAACAAGTTCAGGCAAAGCGAAGCTCCTTAGATGAAACACTGCTTGAAGGTGCAATGCAGGAAAGATTTGACATGTGCTGTGACCCTGTGAGAGTGAAGCTGTGAATGCCTAGAAATCAATACAAGATGTGCAAGGGTTCATCATGCTGAAGTCAAGAAAGAGTTGAAAGTGTTTGACTGTGTCTTGGGCAAAGGGAGCTAGGGAGTGTGACGGATTCAGACAATGGATTTAGACACAAGTTTTAAAGATGGGAAAACGTATTTGCCAGGGAAAATAAAAAATCAAATAATTGAAAATTACCTCCATTAAAATAGTGTATATGTTGTAGCCAGTCATGACTCAGAGTGGAGGCTTTGCCAGTTGTTCCACCAACAGGGAATGGAGCCCACAATGGTGACTTGGGCAAAAGCAGCAAAATACAGGGCAGGGGAGGCATTGGAGGAAACAGTTATTTGTTGATTCAAGTTCAGGGCATTTAGAGGCAATATTTATCCTAGAATTTCTTCCCATGCTACTAAAGCATCCCTTAAGCCATCTTAAATGTCTTGTATTGATTTCTTCCATTTCCTATAAAGTACCTTTCAGAGGAAATGTGACAGACTGCAGTGAGATGGGCGCAGCGCTGGCACATAGTGCTCTGCTGTTACTCATTGTCACCACGATGGCTGTGTCCTTTTACTTCAATTTTTTTTTTTTTCATGGTTTCTTCATAGTACTCCTTTGAGCTCAGAACATTTTATTCTTTCTATTTAACAAGGAAAAGCTAGAGCACAGGGAGATGAAAGGCCATATTGTTCAAAAGCATTTAGGCATTGAAAGATTCAGATGGGCATTGAATGTTATTTTCAGAAGAACTTCAACACCCGATTCCTAGAAATGAGTTATCCAAGGTCAGATTTTAGATTTTCTTGCAAAAATGGTATCCAACTCTTCCAAATTCAGCTAAATGTTGAAAACACCCTATGTACAATGTTCTTGCCAAGTTTCTGGGTAGGGTTGAGGTTTTGTTGCTGTTTTGTAAATGAGTGAAGTGTCAGCAATAACAATCTTTCCACTGTGTACCTTATTTTATAACTCCTTCTCCCTGTACCTTTTAAATTTTTTTATGTATGTACTGCTAGTTCTGGCTTTTCCTATGCTGTCCTTAGAAGACACAAGCTGAGATGTTTAGAGCTGTCAGTGGGGTTTAAAAAAACTTCATATCAGGTATGACAGGACTGGATAAACTGCAACTTAAAAAAAATGCATTGTGTTATCATGAATTCATAAATGGACTGATATTTTTCTAAATACAAGGTATGACACAAGACATTTTTATTGACAATATCTGCCATGCTGGGATGTTCATAGAATCATCATAGAAACATAAAATGGTTTGAGTTGGAAGGAGCCTTAAAGATCATATAGTTCCAACTACCCTGTTGTGTGCAGGGACACCTTCCACTAAAACAGGTTGCTCAAAACCCCATCCAGTCTGGCATTGAACACTTCTGGGGATCCACAGCTTCTCTGAGCAACCTGCTCCTCTGTCTCACTGCCCACACAGTAAAGAATTTCTTCCTTATACCCTACTGAAACCTGCCCTCTTTCAATTTGAAGCCATTCTTCCTTGTCCTATCACTATATGTCCTTGTCAAAGTCCCTCTCCAGCCATATCCTGGTCCTGTTTAGGTACTAGAAGGTTCTATAAGGTCTTTGATTCTGTTTATTTGAAAAAAAAAAAAGAAAAAAATTAATTACTATATTCTTTCTATGAAAAAGGTCATCTAGTATGTGAAATTTGCTGGGGAATGAGAGCTGGTTCCCACCTGATGGGTACAACAATAAAACATTAATTTAACTGATGTCTGCTTGAGTTAAATAAGCTTGCAATATATTTCTGGGGAAGTTAATCTGTGTTAGGAGGGATGTTGTCAGAAGCCAGTTAAATTCCTTCAATGCCATTTCACAGAATCACAAGCTGGCTGAGGTCAGAAAGAATCTCTGGGATTCATCTTATCCAACCTGAGCTCAAAGCAGGGTCATCTACAGCAGGTTTCTCAGAGCTGTGTCCAGGCAGGATTTTAATATATCCAGGGATGGAGATAATCCACAACCTGTTTAGGCAAACCATGCCAGTGTTTGATCACCTTCAGAATAAAAATGTTCCTTATTTTTAAATGGAACTTCCTGTCTTTTAATTTGTGGCCATGGCCTCTTGTTGCATCTCTGTCACTGGATCAGTTAGAAGCCTCTGTCTTTACTTCCTCCAATGTTTTCTTCTCCAGGCTGAGCAGTCTCTCAGTTGCTTTTTGTATGAGAGATGCTCCAGACCCTTCCTCATCTTCATGGTCCTTCACTGGACAGCCTCCAGTATGTCCACATCTTTTTATTAGGGAAAAAGAAGAAGATCCAGAACCCCACATATATGTCTCAGCAGGGCTGAGCAGGGGGCAGGGATCATTTCCACTGACCTGCTCTACTTGATGCAGCCCAGGATGCCTTTGGCGTTTAACCAGTAAAGATAATTTCCAGTACAGAACAAAGGTTTTTCATAGGGAAAGTTTATAAATTGCAAATAACTCTCAAAGATTTTATCCTTTTGAAGGGATAATTTTATGGTAAAGTTCTTCTGTTCTGAGTATTTTTCCCTACAGAGTTGCTTCCTAGTTGAACTAGGACTCAAATGACTTCTCAGGAGTCACAGTGCAATTAGAAGTTTCATCAGAGCAGTGATCTGGAAGTCTTATCAGGAAAAGCCAGTTTTCAGTGATCTTTCTCAAGCATTCAAGTGAAAGAAAAAATAGAAGGAAATTCAGGACTTTAAGACATGCATGCTGGGAAGTTTGATTTGCTACTAGTTGAGTGCCAGGGTTGGAGACAGCGGGGCTTTTGAAATTACATCAGGGAAAGACATATCCCTGCCTATGTTAATTTATGTAAACATGATCTTTGTAAAGTCTTTTTGAACTGAAATACAGTGTTACAGCAGTTTTTTGCTGCAAGAATAGATTAATACGGGAGGACATCTTAACTTTGTATTTCCATTCTTTTTAGCATCTGTTCTCTGAACCCTCTTTCTCTACTACATCCAAAGATGCATTCAGCAGATGGTCAGACCTATGGGTTAACTTGCACAGAGGATATGTTAGTTCATTTTAAAGCCAGTAAACTCAAGTCAGTAATTGTTACCTGGCCAAAGAAAAGGGAAACAATAACCATCGGCTTCCAAGAAAAGAATAAGAATTTATTTGAGGGAATAATAAAATGAATTAAAGATTAAGGACCACTAGTGCAAGAATAAGAAGGAAAAAAAGAAAGAAAAGATAAAGGGGAAATGACAGGAAGGCAGTATAAGAAATACATAATTATTTGTATTTTCATTTTTTGTTGTTTCATTTCGATGTCTCCCTAATTTCAAGATTTCTTTCTTGATACAATATATATACATAGTGACAGGCCTTGTTTAAAACTATTTCAAGTTTAAAAAAATTCTTGTATTTTGTGTGTATTCTTTCCTATATTCTTACAAGTGGGAAGTACAGTAACTTCCCGTGGGGCACCCGCTCACAGAGCTAGGGGCTGGAATGCCATTTCCCACCCTCTCCCCCTGCTGTCCTACTTACTTGAGAATTTCATGTCCAAAACCTCTGGCAAGCAGCTTTCATTATAACCCATATGGACTGATGTATAAGATCCCAATTACTCTCCATCCCTGAGGTCTAGAAATGTGAACGGACCAAGCATGAACTCGACAGGAGGCACTGAGCTACTGCTTTGATTTTCCCAATGATGTTGGTTTCCTGACAGCTGTCCATCTCCATGGCCTTCCCTAGGGATTTACACTGGGTGGGTGCTTGGATGGGCTGGCAAAGGAGGAACATTCCAGGCCAGGCCACCAGGGTGTTGATGCAGCGCTGATGTGCAGGTTCAGTGCCACCGACTGCTCAGCTCTGTCTTCACAGCATTTCCTGAGTTTATGTTGTAATGTCTCTCATCCACTACTCAGCCCAGACCAATAAAGCTCAGCCTCCATCCCAGCATGCAGGGATGGTTTCTTTAGGGACAGATTAGTTTGTAATGACATAAAATTGCCTTGATGCTATAAACCTGATTTGTGTGTATTTATTTACCCTGCCACCATGTATAGAATCTAATTCTGCATCTGCCTTTTTTACTCCTTTATCACCATCTAGTACAGATATCATATGAGTGTTGCCAAGCTGCAGGTGTGGAAGTTGGCCCCTTCCTTCAGAAGTAAAACAGAGTTCCAGCATGATGGCCATTCGCTTCCCAGTCATTACACTGGCAGCAGAAGAGTTCAGGAATTTGCAAAATCTGTCATTGTCCTATATGAAAAATTGTGCATTGAAATTCTTCAGATACTTGTACAGCTATTAGCCATTTAAAACTGTTTAATATAAGTGGCTTATTTCAGAGAGCAAGAAAAGTAGATTCTGGCAATTTTGCCCTTGATATCTTTTCTATCTGTGTCGCACTTTAGTCAAAATTTACATAATAATGGGTAGGGAAGTGTTGTGGCACATGAACCGGTGCATATTAGTTCTGAGTTGCTTTCCCAAAAGGCTAGAAAATGAAGCAAATTTAATCTAGGTCAAAAAGGGAAAAAAAAAAAAAAAAAAAGGAAAAAAAAAAAGAAGAAAATAAAAAAAAAAAAACTTCCATTTTGTAGGCAGAGGACATTTATAGAGAGCATTTGTATTCACAAGGGTACGGGAATGACAGAGTGCGACTCCTCCAAAAGAGCTCCCCGGTGCAGCTGAAGGCTGACAGCAAACTAGGACTTGTGGCCAATTAACAGAAAGGCCGTCATAACTTGCAAGGCATGGAGAGAAAAAATTGAGCTCCATGGGCTCATTTTTCACTGGCCATTTACGGGGCTGTTACGGGCCTGGAGCATTTGTGCTTTAATGCGAGCAGTGCGATGTGGGGCATTCTGGGGCTGGGGCACTGCCACCCTGAATGCTGTAACCAGAAGGAAAAATAGAGCACAGGGTGGAATTTGGCACGTCCCAGCTGTGAATCCTTCTTACATGTGAGCCCTTGCCTACATCCAGCTAATGTATTAATATTAGAAGTGGCATCGCTATAATATGTGCTGTCATTAGAGTGGCAATGTGGTTTCCTGGCTGGTGACAGGACTGGTAATACGGTTTCCATCAGGGTGCCAATTATATCAAACTATTAGGAAACCTGAGCTAATTGGGAGGCGACATCATTAAAGGTTGGTTGCTGCTGTATTCGGCAATTCTATCAGGGATGGCTTTGGGAACGAATTCTTTCCATCTTACTCCCCCATGACTCCATAGACACAGTAGAGCTTGAGGATGGTGCAGGTAGGAATCAAAACACATCCCTCCCTTAGCCACCTTCTTCTTCTGAGAAGCAGACTTTCAAAAACAGATGGATTTTTATTTCTAGGTGTCTTTGTCAGGAATGGATGTATTTGCTATTCAGATAGTTCATGGTTTTCTCTGGTTTTGTATGGAACCACCTAATCAAAATCTCTAAGACTTGAAACACCTCTCCTAATACTAGAACCGTGTCTTCAGTGCAGGTTAGGTAATTGCACTAACATCTGTAGCACAGACGAAATTCCAGGCAATGCTCCCCTTGCACTGCATAAAATGTTAGCAAAGTGAAAAGTCTCATTGCCCAACTACACACCTGAACTCCTTGTAGCAAGAGGCTTTCTCAGTGGCTTTAGTGTAAAAAAGAGTTTTTAATGTCTTCATTGGCTTTTGGAAAATTGTGTCAGGTCATGGGATGTTTGGTTGCAAATTGCGCTTTCAGGTAGTTTCTTGTGATTTACAGGGCACGTATTCCAGAGTTCAGGTGGACTTATTAAAGGTTGCCCTGTATTAGTGTAGTGTTTAAATTTTGGTGGTGAGATGAGTGAATGTGGAAATCAGGAGAGAAACATTTGGAGTAGGGAAAAAAACAAGAAACAGAAATCCTCCTTAACTTAAACTAGCTTGAACTGTGCTAGATTGACAAGAAGCTACTGTCCCCATTGAGATTCCAGGCTAGTATGAAGCCAGCACCTGTTCTGCTTGCAAATGCACACACAAAAGTGAGCTTCATTCACAGAAAGAAAGAAACATAGCAGGACTTCACTCATTTAGCCTTCCAGGGCCTTCAGTCCCTTGATCTGTCAGCCCCTTAGAATTCAAACGCGGCCTTTAAAGGAATTTTCAATTCACAACATGATGACTTTGTTGATGTCCTGAATGTGAATGTATTTTGAATTGAATTTGTCTGCCAGGATTCCATTACTTGCTAAAAGAATACAGAGTTCAATCATCAGATAATCATTATAGCTGTTTTGAAGTGTTTATTTTATTAGTCTAGAAGGTAAAGCAAATTTCATACTTTTAAGTTGTTGGAGGCTTTGCAGGCTCCCTGATAAGCTCTTGTATTTCTATACCCCATGGTTAGAGTTCAGGTACTGGCAGCAGGTGATAATACGCACAACACAGGAGAGATCCAAACTGACAAATTTTGACAGTTGAAAACTAAAGAAACTAATATGTCAGACCAATAAATATGGGTTGGGCGGTTTTTTCCTTCCTGTATCTTTTCTCTTTTAATTCCCAGAATTTAAATTTTCAGGCCTGGGAAATTGCAGAATATTTTTCTTCAAGCAAATCAAAATCACAGAGCATCTTGTGGACCGTGTTTTAATTCCTGTCCACATCCGAGGGTTATTTTCTCATATAGATGCACGTATAATTCTTGGTAACTTTAACACAGGAATTGTCTATTCAGTTTAGGGAGCTGTAAAAGACTTTTTCTCACCCGAAGCAAGATGGAGGTTACCGTATTCATTCAGGCATGAAATCCTGGCTGAGAGATTAAGCCTCTTACACAGATCCCAGTGTCGTTAAATGCCAACGAGGGCTGTGTAAGCCACATCTTCAAGAGGAGGAGAGCTTCCCTTTGTTAGTTGTTCAAAATTAGGAATGTAAACAGCTCTGATGGCATAATTAGTCTATGTTTGAATTGGGAGAAAGTGACAAAAATAACAGCATGGCAGAGCTCCTGGAGATGTCATAGAGCTGGATCTTGCAGCCTAACAAAGCTGTGACTGCTCTGCTGGGAGGTAAATTTGGGCCATAGAGCAGAAGTCACACGGGAGGAGAAGCCTCATTGCATGGGGTCACTTTGAAAAAAATCCTCTTGGTTACAGGAGGAATGGAATTTCTGGAAGTTTCATGGTGAAAACTGCAGAGGACACAAGTTCACTGTCAGCAGAAGACCATGGCTACTGTATGTGAAAGTCCTCACCACTTGATCTTTTTCCCATTCCTCACTTTCAAATGATGGCTTCAGTGAACCCATGGCTTGATTCCCCTGTAATCTATTGCTGCCATCTTTGACAGCAACTCACATAAAGCTGTTTCTAGCCCTACACGAGGCTGTTTGTCCCTGTCACTGGCTTGCTAAACAGATTTCTGTGGAAATTAAATAAATAAAATCTCTACCACTGGTGCTAATTGGTGCCTTTGGCAGCCTGAGCAAGGGCTTGTGAATTGAATGTGTCATGGAGAATTGAATGTGTCAACTCTCTCCCAATGGCTGGGACCTTGAGGTCTTTCTCTGGCACTAAATTTCCTTTGAAAAAAAGAAAAAAAGGGAAGGGGGGGCAGGGGGAAGAGAGAGAGAGAGAGAGCAAAAACAAGCTGAAGTAAGAGATCTTTTCCCTTTTTTTAATGAGGTGTTGAAGTTGAGCATTGTAGTGTCCACACTGCAGCGTTTGCTCATCAGATGCCTTGAGAAGTAGGGCTGTTTTCTGTTGTTTCTCAGGCATCCCATTTGTTGCCATTAAACGCCGAGCAGCATGGAGTGGCAGGTTTTATTCAGTCTGTTCAAGCATCTGGCAGGAGAGCCATGAAGTTGTTGCCGATGTCCTTAAGGGACTGTAGGGATCTGCATGATTCATTCAGCATTTTTTTCAAGGTACAAAGAAGAAATGCCTTACGCTGTAGTAAATACTGTTCCAAGTAGAGCACAACCAGCTTAGCAGAGCATGGGAGATTTGCTGCTCTGGAGGCACTGACTGGAAGCATGAGTCCCTCTGCCTGTGGGCAAGAATACACTAACCCATTAGTTAAACTGGGCTGTATTTCAGGCTGTTGAGGACTGGCAGAACCATGTTCACAAACCAATTCACCTTTTAAATTCTCCTGACTAGGAGGGGAGAAGGTTATCATTGCCAGACTCTGAGTTATTTGGATGTCAGGAAAGTCTAGTTGTGGTTCAAGCTGCTGTCAACTTTGTTGGTGATGAAATAAAGATTATAAGTGCATGTGACCTGAAGGAGGGGGTTGTATTTTTTTTTAATTTTCTTTCAGTAGGAAATATACTTTTCCTTTTTCAGCTGGGCCACTTGTTTGTTTTTGGCAATATTACATTTTCTTAAGTAAAATGGAGGAAGGAAGGTTGTTGCCTCTTTGCCTTTTAGCAGAGGACACTACCAGTCCTAAAGCACAGATTAGCCCTGTCCTATTACACATGCATCTTCCCCTCCAATATTCCTGCAGAAAAAACTGAATTAGGTACCTATTCTATGTACTGATCCAAAAGCATTTTACACTGGAGGCATCTTCAATGTGGTTTGTGTAACATGGCTGCAGCACCTCTGGGAAATCCATTGGCAGAGCTACAGCATTTCCTTGGGGAAACGTGGACTGTTGTCTTTTTCTGTTCCTCTCTGTTGCCTTATTTTCTTTTTTGAGTCCAGTCCTGACCTTTGTAGCAGAAACCTTCAAATTCAGGTGTCCACGAGTGGGTGTCCATGCCCCCCTCAAACCACAGCAAACCAGCTCTTATTGTGGAGTTTGTTTTATTTAAGAAGATAAGGCCCAAATGCATTCTGCAAAAAAATTTTATCCCCATGCATTTTTGATGTGTCAGTCTGTGAGCTTAGAAGTGTCTGGTTTTGTTAAGGTCCAATGACCTACCTGAAACATCTGCACATTTCCCATTAAGCTACTGTTTCTTCCAGCCCTCATTCACAGAAACATTTTTCTCTCCTGAGCTATTACTTCACAAAAATGACCAGTTAAAGGGTATTTCACAGCATATTCATCTTTCAAGTACAGTTCTTTCAAGTAGTGCCAAGAAAGATAAACCAATAGATTTCAAATTTCTCCTTATCGGAATGAACCCACAGAGCTGAAATCTAAAATGAAACTCTTTGGGCCCATGGAAAAGGACATGGCAATTGCAAAGTTGTGATTACAGCTTGATATTTTCCCCTCTGAGTCCTCTCTCCTGGTTAAAAAGCCTTATATTAAAAAGCTAGTAAACCAAATGAAGAAACAATAAAAGACAGACTTGAAGCTGGCTGACAGGATAGAAAAATATTGAAATATTGTCTCAAAATCACACTATTAAATGTCACAAACTTGGGGTTTTTTCTCATTTTCATCTGGAGTAAAATAATTCATATTTTCAGAATTTTCCAGTGAAACCGAAGGTTTAGAAACACTTACAGGAAACACAAATGTTAACAGGCTGTGCCTGTCTCTAGCACACATCCCTGAGAACAATGTTCCGCTTACTGAAATAATTATTAAACCATCTCCATCATAACGTATCATTAAAGAACCTGTTGGCAGTATGAAAAATGCTCCTCTCAGCTGTGTTAAGTCTGCATTACCTGCCTGCCCATGTTTTGCTGTGCCTGTAAGTGATTTTGTGTATTAGGGATAAACTTGCTGTGTTCCAGCTGGGAATGTGTGGTCACCTTTGCTCGTTACAGAGGTAATGGTTGTCACTGGCTTGGCTGCAGAGCCAGAAGGAGAGTTCCCAATGCACAGCTTGAGCTAAGCAAGGGGCAGTGGAGGGGCTGTTCTGGATTCAGCCCTTCCTTCCAAAGTGGGCCACATCCACATGGTTATTTCCAATGTTTGCTGTGTGCTGCTGTGCACACCTTCTCCTTGTGTCCTTTGCCATTACGGGGATGCTGCAGGGTTGAGCACAAGCAGGCATGTCAGGTGGGCTGGGATGTTTCACCTTGGCCAACATTAGGGAGCTGATACAAGCATCATCTTTGCTCACTGCTTGAAGCACAGATTATTTTATCTGTGTCACGCTCCAAGGGAGCACCAAGGCTCATGAGCCGGGGTTTCTTTTATTTACTGATTGGTTTTGACATTTCTCTGGAGTTGTAACAAATCTCTGACTGTGATTAAAGAGAACAGGATTGTTTTCTGATTCATCAGTAAGACGTGCATCATCCTATTTCATGTGAAGTAGGTTTTTACTTCAGGAGCCAATGCTGCCCCCAAACCAGCATTGCCCAGAATGTTTTCCCTCTCCCCATAGCAGCTGGGTCACCAAGCACCCATCTGCATCAAACATCTCATCTGTCAAGGAGCAGACTTCTGTCTTAATGCTGTGGGGCATTACAGGCAAACCCTGGTCCTTGCTTTTTGTCCCCTGCCTGTGACATTATAGCTTTCCCCTGAGGATCTGACCTCACCCTGGGTCTGGTGTTGAGCTGCCTGGGTTGTTTGTGCTGCAGCAAAAGCTGCTTTACAGGTTGGCATGTGACAGCAGCCCATGTTTGGTCCCACACACCACCAGACTGGACCACGCTGTCAGAAGGAAAACCACTGGATTAAGGCAACTAAATCCACCTGCTTTACTGCAAATTCATCAGATGCAGGGAGAGCAGAACCTCCCTTAATGCTGTCAGCCATCAGCAGCCTCCACTATCCCAGCAGTGGCAAATTCACCTGTAGCTTGTTTTTCATTCTTGAAACTGAGATGAGTGTTCCACCACCAGTCCTGCCTGGTTTCAAAGAAAGGGGGAATCCACCTTAGCTCTTTTGTGTAAGGCCCCTTAAATAAGGTCCTGCTTTAGCCTGATTTTCTGCTTGGGATGTAACAATTAATTCCTGCTGCTTGAGCCTTCCATGTTGCTTATATTCAAAGTATAATGGGGAGCCTTCAGAAAAATATAACCTTATTTACAATGCACAAAACCAATTGGATTTTCGTTAACAGTTTCTAAGTGATTACAGTTCACTAACAATGCAGGTGTGCTATAGATGCAATGCACAGAGGGAGACTTTTTATTTTAAACCATACAAGCTTTCTTTTATTCATGTCATTCAGGCGCCTCAGGATAATTCACATTTCCAGCTTTCATAATGTGTTGTTCAACCACTGTTTTTTCTCCCTCCCTATTGTACCCTCACAAATCATACTCACTAATTTCTGAAAGCTTTTCATTTCTCTCTATAGGTTGTTGTTTCGTAACATTTTATACAAGAAAAGCTGCTCTTGAGGCACAGAATGCACTGCACAATATTAAAACTTTACCTGGGGTGAGTACATTTACTTTTTGATCCTAATTATTTTATTGCCAGAAAAATAGCCCTTTTGCTCTTGTTGCTGTTTGGTGCCCCAAATGACCTTGATCTCTGCAAAGAGGGTGGCTAAGCTGATGGTCTGTCCTGTGCTGGTGCCAGTCCTGTAGCAATGGTATCATGTCCAAAGGCAGTTGCTGTTCTCTAAAAAGTCCCTTGGCTGGAAAGGGTACTGATTCCTGCTGACTAGAGACAGTGGCCAAAGTACAATGTGGATCTTTTTTTAAGTTTATTTAAGGGGGAGGGAGGGAGGGAGGGAGGAGAGAAAACATATGGCAGAAAAACACTGCACCACTGGGGTTTCCTGTTTGAAAAGGGAGAGAAGAGGAAAAGACAAAACACAGATTAACTTTGTTAAATGCAGCCTTTATCCACATGGTTTCTAAACAACCTGAATGCACTGGCTGCTCATCTCAGGGTGTTGAGGAGTGTGGTACCATGTTGCTGCTTGCACAGAGTCACCTGTCGCCTGACATCACCTCTCCTCACCACCTGCCCCCACTGGCACCAGTGTTCAGAACAGTTGTGGTTGTGTTGTAAAAACTGTATCTTGCATTTTCCTATGGTATTTTATATTTAAATTACAGGGCTAGAGAGAAGTATATCACTGTTACTTGCATGTCTCAACAGTGAAATCTTGTACCACTATTTTCATTTTTTCTGCTGAATACTTTGAGGATGGAAGAGAAAAAATATAAAGGATGGAGGTATATTCCCTCTTGATGTAGGAGAAATGTTTAAGTATATGTTTGTAGTGTCTGGTTACAGACATGAAAACAAATAAATACACTGTGTAAATAAATAGAGTATTGCCTGGACTGACATTATGTGGCCAATATCTCCTTTAGTTTCTATATACTGTGTGAAATTGGACACTCTGTGTTTGAAAAATTATATCTGGCTGGTTCACTTTATGCAAGTGATTTCCTGTTAGGAAAGCCACCTCGTGTGTCATGAAAATGGCCAGCATAAAGAGGTGCTGGCATGGGACAGTTACCCATGAGCCCTGCTAAAGGTAAAATGGGAGTCCTCTATCATTTGCAATGAAAATTCTGGGAATGGTGGTAGGAAATATCCAAAGGTAGGCCAGCCACAGGAAAACAGGAGAGAAGTTGTGGCACCTCAAGTGATGCTGTCCAGCAACTGGCCCTTTCAAGGGAGTATCAAGACCTGAAAAGCCTTCCAGTGGAAGTCTCAGAGTTGAGGATGCAGAGGATGGATGTGTCATCGTCGAGAGAGAAAGGAAGGCTCTGACCGACAATTCCCTTTGAGATCCCTTTGGAGCTCGGGCTGAATCTCAGCAGCCTCTGGCTGGGCAACCCCAGTTGTTGGTTCCTATCCCTCCTGCCAGAAAATGCTGAGCCCTTGGATGAGACCTCCCTAACCCCATTCAATGCTGCACCTAAACCAACTCACTGAGTAAATGCTCTCCATCATGCTTTGAGTCAAATGCCTGTGGACTGGCTGGGTAGGATGGAGGTGATCCCAACCTGTTGGAGCAGCACCCTGCCCAGATAGTATCCCTCAAGCTCTACCACAAGGTCTACTCATCACCCCTCTTAGAGGTAGACAGGGTGTGTTTAGAATCATAAAATCACACAGTCATAAGGGTTGGAAAAGACCTTCAAGATCAAGTACAATCTTTGACCAAAATACATAACTTCAATTAAATTACAGCACTAAGTGCCACATCCAGGGTTTTTTTTGAATATGTCTAAGGATGATGACTTCACCTCTTCCCTGGGCACCCTGTTCCAACCCTTGAGCACCCTTTCAGTGAAGTTCATTCTGATGAATGAACTGGTGCAGCTTGAGGACATGTCTTCTCATCCTGTCACTGGTTGCCTGAGGGCGGAGCCTGACCCCCACCTGGCTACACCCTCCTGTCAGGGAGTTGGTGAGCTTATCACTCTAAGCTCACCCCAAGCCTCCTTTCCTCCAGGCTAAACAAACCCAGCTCCCTCAGCTGCTTTCAGTTTTCTCTGTTCTTCCTTGAGTCCACCAGGCTGCTTGATGTGTTTTGAGAGATCCTATTTATCCCAGTGGGTAACTCAGAGCAGCAGATTCCCTCTCTGACTTCCCCACGTACAGATGGCAAAGATGGCTCAGCCCTGCATTGCATCTTACTTGGGCAGGGCATCATCTTCTCCACAACTTCTGCACAGCTAATGAGCAGGCAGCAGTTAAAGACACTAGTGTACCTTCTGATGTTTTTAAAATAAGGTTCAAAAATATAATTTTTTTTCCTTAAACCCTCTCTAACTCTTTGTCATTTAAAATTTATCTTTACAAGCTGTTTTTTCCTATCCTGACTTCGAGGTTACAAAGTTTACTTTTAAGGAAATGCGGACATTGCATTCCCATGACTCTGCGGGCTTGGCTTTAAAAACACCCCTGATATAGCCAGAGATGTTTAGATTTTACTATGAGATAAGTTGCTATAAGTGGTTACTTTTTTAAAGGGAAGCCTCTAATAAAGAGAAGCAACTTGAATACATTTCTACTACTTGTCTTTCAGAATGATTCAGCATATATTATATAACAGATTCTATATTTTGCATGTGCAGTATGCTGACATTCAGCGTATATGGGGAAACTGTTATGCTGCATCTGTGTATTCCCAAAATAACTTCATTTAAGCACGCTTTAAAGTTGTGGCACATGTGCTGGAAACGCTTCACGTTAGCAGGGTTCTCCTTATATGAATTTTAGCAATTTCTGTATTGTTCCTCTTGCCTGCTAAGCAGCTTTTACCAAACAAGTAGAAATTGGTAGTGGATAGTTCTGTGTGTGAAATAGTCTCAGAGCAAATGGAAGCAATCTTCTGTCAGAGCTACAACAAGGGATGAATTTGGATCAGGTTCATTTGGGCATCAAGTGTCAGCCTGCTTCCAGTAAGCAAGGTATGGTCAGTAGGAGGTTCAGTAATAAGTTGTCTCCTGGAAACAAAAGAATCTATGCCTTCCCTTTTTGCTGTAATACCACCATGCATCAGATAAGGCAACCTTAAATAGCCCAGGAAGAAAATCCGAGGCAAAGGCAGGTGATTTACTAGTGTAAGGTAAGGAAAGCTGGCAGAGGCAGGAGCAGGGGGCTACAGGGATGCTGTGACTGTTGGAACTCATCTGTGTTTTACCTGCACTCAGGTGTAACCTGCACTGCTGCAGAAGTGTGGAGGAGAATAGCTCTGAGTTCATTATTGATAGAGCCTAGATTATTTGTGGTTTAGTCTCTTCATTTCTTAAATGCAGACTTGCTCCATGTAGCTCAGTAAACAGATTTTGGATCAGCACCAGTGAAGCCAAAAAAGTGGGGGGTTAGTGTGAAATATATCCCCCTTCCAAGGCTGCATGTACAGTTTAATTTAAGTAGGGTTTTGAGCAAAGCCTGCAGTGCTATATCTCTATCTCTACTTTTTGCCTGGACCTCATCCTTAAAAGAGACATGAAAACAGCAGCGCTTGATCTGCTCCTTTGAGCTGCACCCTTTTAGTGGACATGAAGAAAATAAGACCAGACATAAATGATTAATGCAGAATCTTGGAAGCAAATATTGCAGGGTGCCTTGCTGTTTGATTACAAGCCTTGGAATTAGTCAACATTTCCATAATTCTAAACCAATATACACCTGTTTTCCCACTGTGATGTGAAGGCACAACTTAATTTAACAGAAACCCCGCTGTGCTAAATCTCTCATTAAATACCAAGCTAGTTCTGTAATTTAAAGTTGCAGCACTACTATTTTAACTGAATTGCCTTTGTATTATAAAATTAATAAGAAGTTAATGATGCACTTTGCTGTATTCTCTCAGATTTTTTTTTCACAGCAACAACAACAAAAAAAGAAAGATAAAGAAGAAAAACATGTCACCAGCTGACATCTCAAGGCTTTTCTGGTTTTAATCATTTTCCTGAGGATAGACATTCATTTAAAAGATCTTTTTTTAAAAATTTTTCAAACTTTCCGCACAAGTAGGATCAAACATCATCTTTTTATTCATGATTAATATAATCTCTCTGTTAGTCATAATATTCCTTGTCATAAATTGGAGCTTTTATCTTTCCCAAAATATGTATTTAGATATCACTTGTTATGTACGATTGCTACTAGGCAGAGAAGCAGATATGCAGTGTTTGAGAAATACAGGCATATTGTTATGATATATGATACAGATCAACGAAACAGGGACAATTTTCTTCTGTTTTCTTGGTGCTGGCATCACAAGTAGCTTTTATGTCTTGCAAATGAACAATGTGAATTTTCAAATGTGTCTTTTCAAACATAGCATGAGAGCAGGTTGCTGATATTCTCATAGCTCATAGGGATGTGGTTTATATTATTCAGCTTAGAGTCAGGTTTTCTTGGAGTGTTCATTTGGATTTTGTTTTAAAAGACAGAAGGGAGAAAAGGGAAAACCTCAATTTGAATGTAATAATGATCTTAGAAATGGGCTTCTTTGGGATGAGATGTAGAGCTGAGGCCTTAACTAGTCTCATCTTCATTAAGAATCTCATGGCTTCGTTAGAGGTGTTTAACTTCTATTCCCTAAACAGAGTAATCCAATAAATTCCACCCATCTAAATTTATTTCGTACCTTCAGTTAGATGTAATAATCTTGGTTCCCCCATGCTCTAATTTGCTGCTTAGTGAAAATTGGTTCTGTATAGAGGGCAAACCTCAAAGAGCTCTATTTGGGGACTGCTTTAACTGCCTTCATGGCACTGACATTTGTTCTTTGTTTTAGTTTTAACATGCTTTATTTTAAAAACAGAATGGGCTCTGTTTTGCTGACAAGTGAACCTGGTAGGATTTCCTGGCAAGGGTTAAGTGCAGATAGGTAACACAAGAGCATTATATGTTGGTTGGATTCTTGAAGCCAAATAGCTGAATAAATGCACCTTTAATGTCATGCAGAGGCTATTTGAAGTCAGAAATCAATGGGCATCCATTTGTAAAATCTACGCCTAAAACTCTTTGGAGTCTTTGTTCTGTATTTGAAGTTAGGTTTATTGGACATGGTAAAGGTTATTTGTTGTCTTTATGTACATTTTTTTATATATCCTCCTACCTAAGGTTATCACAAAAATAATTATCAGCCCACAATCTGCATTCCCATGCTTTTAACAGAACCATGGTTTACGTGGTTCTTATTTCAAGTGGGGTATATAATATTCCAAGTAGCAGCAAATCTTTTGTATTGAAGTTCTGGCATGAAATTAGGATATTAGCTGTATGAATTGATTTGATTGAGGGTTTAACAAGGAAGAAATACCATTTTGAGGAAGTTCTTCATATTTTAACAGAAAGGAGAATTTTGTAGGAACTGTTTTTGTCCAATATTCATGGCTTCCTTTTTTGCCAGATGTTGTCGAGGAAAACATCTTTAATTTTTACACTGTAAGCATCACTACTGGCTTTATTAAACATTTTTTGCATCATAGAGAAGCAGGACTGCCTTAGAGAGAACTTTGCTCACAGGATGTGTACTGGCTGCAAGGAAACCTCAAAATCCATTTAGGGTGTAGAATATGAAAAATAATAATCAGAATAATCTGGTCCAAAATACAGGCACCCATGACAACTTACTATGAAACCTCTTTCACTTTCTGATAAGTAACATTTGTCCAACAAGAAGGAAAAAAAATCCAAATATATTTCTGGTACTTGCTTTATATCATAAGCATCTTTCTAATGACTATCCTGATACTCTCCTTTCTGGATTAGTGTTTTAATATCCAGTTTCCTTCTCTGTTTTAAGCCTTATGGTTTGTCAGTACTATATGAACATTATGAAAAAATTACCTGTAATAAAAAGGTAATCATCCAATATGATTTGAATAATAGGCTGAATATGACATATCAGTGACTCTGAGAGATTTTGACAAACAGAAAGGGAATTCAAAGAGCAATTAATTTAGTTAAGGCTTTGCAGTGATTGATTTATGATGACAAATTAAACTAATTCAGTATCCATATAGTATGGCCAAATGCTGTTTAATGAAGGATCCAAAGAGTATAGAACTGCTTAAATGATAAAAATAACCAGATGGGAAAGAGGAGAATTCCCAGGGAGCATCTGTTCCTAGGAAGTGAGCTATAAGACATTGAATGCTGTTGAGAAAGTGAATCTGGCCCATTCCGTCCTTTAAAATACTGTGCAAAGGAATCCATTTAATGATGTATTTTGCCCAGCTCAGAAGATGGGTATTTTTTTTTAATTAAAAAATACCACTTCTACACCTACCCCTCAAAAAAAATGTTGCACTGACTCTACCACTTCAGTGAAAATGAATATTTGCACTAAATTCAGATATCTTAGTAGAAAAGTTGGGTTTGCACCTACCATTGCTGTGAAACACAGAATGGATCACCAGCCCCAGATTTATAAAATGGAAAAAAGTGACTTAGGAACCCAGTGAAATCTCTATAAGTAGCTGAACTTGCAGCTTAATGGGAGAATGGTGAGTGTTGTGCAGGCATAGGGAGAGGGGAATATTGACCAAGTGAAAATAACTTCTCTAAATTGAGCAAAACATTTAGTTCATAATTATATTGTCCCTTTTTATCCTTAAGGGGTGGAGGGTCAAATTTACCCTCACCAAATTCACAGCCTCATCATTAAGATAACTTTGTGGCATGCAAAGAGAATGCAGTTCATATTCTCTCTGCCTTGTTTATTGAGAGGTTTTAGTTTGGATTGACCTAACAGAGCCTTCACCACTGGAAATAGTTAAGATTAGGGTCACCATTTCTTGTCTTGAAGCTGTTCCAGCTGTATGAAAGTATCAAATTCTGGTGGGAGTGAGAGAAAGCAAGGAACAGCATTTGGTTGTCTGGTACTGAGGGCAGTGACACAAGTACTGTGATACCTGGATATGAGTCCATGCTCTAGTAAGTATTTAATTCATTGGAAAAGCATCAAACATTGGGAAGAGACTCTCCAAGAATAGGGACGTGCAGGAAGATCCATTGCTAAGGCACTGAGAGAAGGTGGATAAACCTTGACCTGCCTTACCTGGGGGGGTGATGCACCTGTGCTGCATCTGTGTGCAGGAGGGTGCAGAGCTGCACAGGGCATGGGCATCAGTGAGCTGGTTTAGACCCTAAATAACCATGTCAGGTTGTTGCTTTTCCTGCTGAGAAGAACGAGCAAATGGCCCAGCTGCAAAAGCAGTTAGATGCGCACTAGCTTTTTATAGAGAATTCTTGGAGTAGTTCAGGAATTAATTTTTTTTTGCACAGCTTTGCAGTATAATAATATTGGGATGGAAAGTAAGTAATGAATAATAATGGCTTGACCTCAGAAAAATTCACTAATGTGAAGCTCATCCTCTAAAGGCCAAACCATTCTGGCATTTGACACTGGGATTTACCTCTGGTTTCTGTAACTCTGACCACTTGAGGTCATCACTTTGTAAAATCCCTCCAGACCTTTTTGTCCAACTTAGAACATCTTTCTCAGTGAGGGTGGAGGATCACTTCACAGGACATCAATTTTAAGCTGGGTACCCAAAAATCGCTGACTTGGAGAACCTTTTGCTGTGCACTTCAGAACAGAAATCTCTGAAGAAAATCGAGAGGCCATCACTGGAAGACTCCAGGGTATTGCAAAGCTCACCAAGATTTAGGTGGGGTGCTTAGCTAAGGATAATATCCCAGGCACTCTCTTAAACAGCTATTTATCCTCCTGCTGGTGTTAGCTGTTTTCTGTTATCTGAACAGAAAGTACAGGTGCTTCAGTCAGCCTCATTAGCACCACGACACGAGCTATTAAAATTGTCTTCGTAATGAAAAACTAGTTCAGGGAGCCTTCCTAGCTGTCTGACTACTCCTACAATAGTGAAATTAGAAAGGCAAATCATAAACAGAGTTGCAGGCATCAGGAAGTAACATCATTAGAGGTACCCTTGGATGCCATTTACCTGCCTTGATAGCAATGCTTGGCACCCGTGGAACTGAGTTATGTTATGACTAAGGAGCCTGGGCCTCATGGCATGTTTATATCAGAGAGAATGTTTGTTCAGCATCCTCCAGCCATCGTGTCCAACCCTGTGAGCTTTGCTGCTTCCTTCAAACACCTCTGCTCTGTGGTCCATTGCTGTTGAAGGGATGCAGTGCTGGCTCATTGTTTCTTTGCACTTCTGTGGTGGTGCAGAAAGCTGAGGTAGCCTCAGCCAGATTTCCCCCATCTCAGTCAAGTAATGAATCACCCTGGGCAGGTGCACTGTGCTGGTGAATGGGACAGTGCACATGATAAGAGAAAAAACAGAAGTTCTGTGCTCTGTGGTTCTCAAAAACCCCATAATACTACAAAAACCAGGTGAAACTGGGTGGTCTGTTTGAGTCTCCTGCTCTAATAACACACTTTGGGCAATCACATTCTGCCTAATTAAAAACACTCTTCACAGACCTAGAGAGATAATTTATTTTTTGCTCATTCTCTGGAAGAAATTATCATCTTCATCAGCTTAGTTGGAAGAGCCACTTTTTTGTCTGCTTTTTCCCTCTGCTGTGCAGAGAAATCCTCCCTTCTCTGGCCAGCAGGACCACTGGGGCTGCCAGAAGTACATGGGGATTCATTTGGGTGCAAGCACCAGTCTGGGATACAAACAAGTTCACCTGATTGTCTTGGTAGACATCCAAAACCTTTAGAGATGCTCAAATGGGCTGTGAATTCCCACCCTGGAAAGACATGGAGGACACATAGTTGCAGAGCTTATATTTTAGGCTGTCAGTGTGTGAAGCAAGTGGTCAACACCCTCTAAAGCAGAAAGCAAGTATTATTGACAAGACACAGGGGAATGGGTTTAAACTGAAAGAGAGTAGGTTTAGATTAGACATTAGGAAGAAATTCTTTAATGTGAGGATGGTGAGGCCCTGGCACAGAGAAATTGCGGATGTCCCATCCCTGGAAGTGTTCAAGGCCAGGTTGAACAAGGCTTAGACAGACCTGGTCTAGTGGAAGGTGTCCCTGTCCATGGCAGGAGGTTGAAACTAAATGGTCCTTAAGGTCTCTGCCAACCCGAACCTTTCTATGATTTTATGAATCTACTGCTAAAGTGTCAAATACCTTTTAACAGGAAAAGCACTAACAGAGGGGGAAAGCTAATATTTGTCTCACTTTAAGGATGGTCCATCTTTTCTCCTTCAGCTTAGCTGAAATCAGTAATGGCTTTGCTACCAGGCAGTAGCCTGACTCTGCAGGAGCAGCGAGAAACAGTCATTGTAAAAGATGCCACCGTAACTCCATTTAGTAACAAAGAGCTGTATCTATTGCCTTGTGCCAGGGAAGTTAAAAAAGCAAAAACCGCAAAAGAAAATAAAAAATCACATTGAGCTAAACAGAATCTTAAGCAGTGGTAAACAAAATGTAGCTTCCTTTGTGGTTGATTTTTATCCAGCTGCAGCCAAATATCAAAGCGATATCAAAGGAAAGCTACCCATTAATTAATTCAGACTGACTTCACAGAGCAAGCTGGAGCTTTTGCTGATATCTGATTCCGACAACTTCCTAATCTTCACAAGTTGTCATTAAGAGTGGCATTAAAGCAGTCTACAGTCAATCCCAGCTCTCTCCCCATTGTAACTCAGAGATGGTCTGTCTGCCATTGCGGGGGGAGTGGGGTGGGATATGCAAGCAGGGCTTGAAATAAGGAATTTTGCTTCTTTGCAAGTGGAATTTACAATGTATTAGGGAATCACATTAATACACCACCTCAATCATTCATCCTAGGAATGCTCACCCATTCCCACTTGCAACCATTACAAGTTGCAGTGAATGGAAATTTTCTCTTCTGAAGGACAGACACAGAAAAAACAGAGAAAGAAACTAAAAAAGAAGCTCATGTCTGAAAGGAATAATTAGAAGTCTGTAATGATCTCTAAGAAAGTATGAATAGAGGCTTATCACTGATTTCAAGATCGAGAACATAGGATTGTGGGTTGAAGAAAGTAAGATTGTGACAGGGGGGTTGGAACAAGATGAGCCTTAAGGTTCCCTCCAACCCAAACCATTCTATGATCCTATGAACTGAAAATCTGATACCTCCACAAGTGAAGCTCCTAATTCCACTATGAAAACACAACAGTCTGTGTTCCTTACCACTGCCAGGATCACTCAGAGGGATAGCAGCCACATGCAGAGATATGAAGGATATGACACCTTTATGTTTCCATTCAGCTGTGAATGGCTCAAATGATCGAAAGGAGTTTATTTTCCAGACCATCACTTGAGCAAGTATCCACCAGACAGCAACTAATACTATTTTGTGTCAAATTCCTGACAATACTTTAGAGGAAAATGTGCTGTGTTATTATACGGTATATTCATTTCAAATATTGCAGAGAATACAGAGGAAGGTAAGTGCTGTTGTGGGAGCATCTCACCCAGCATCCACAGCAGCATCCATGAAGATGGTGCATTTATTTCCTCCAGGGCCAAGTACTGCCCAAATGCCAGTGACAAATGGGAATTATTTTTGGTTGTACACAGAACCAAGGATTTACTATCATAAGAGGTGAAGTAAAGCTTAGATCAAGGATCAGGAAAAAATACCCAGGATGGGTTCAATTAGAATAATCTTCTAAAGGATACAAAGTTAAATCCCAGTCCTTATGGGTGTTTGGGGTAGGAAAGTATTAGAAAATATGGGATAGGCAGTAATCCTGTATTGGCATTAAGTCATTCGAGATGAGCTGCTGGATTTTTTCATCTCTCATTTCTCCAATTGCTAAGAAGTGAAAGAAATTGCTATGCTGGGTAAATATAGAATCCTCCTATTTGTACAAAAGTATATGATTAACCAAAAAGAAAGATCTTGCTAAGAGCTACAGTTAGTCTATGTGCTGTGCTTGTAACACTTGTGTCTGGAGGGTTCTGAGGGTTACTCAGGCTGGCATATCCCTTGCCTCTTGTGTTTATTTTGCAAAGAATGGCATGGATTTATCCCAGTTTAAAAGTAGCCTGATAGCTGACAGCCCTCGTTGTCTGCTACTTGTTTTCCTCCCTGTTGACATGAGAGCCAAAAGCAGAGGGTGTGACGTGGGGAAAATTTCTTTTCTGCACCCGTTCCTCTTTCCCTGTGCTTTTCTTGCCCTCTGCTATAGCTTCACTGACACTGCAACAGCGCTCTGGCTGCACTAGCCTCTCTCAGAAAAAGTAGCATATGCCAAGAAACCAGGAGTTCAAGACTTCACAGAAGCTCTAAATGCAACCTTTCAGCAGGTAGGAAGAATGATGTAAGAGTTTTTAGCTGAGTTGGTTTTATCAGAGGACCTTCCTGATAGTTCTCTGTGGCCTCCAGCTGTTCCACCTGAAGCCATCCCTGCAAAGAGATTTCTTTGACCTTTAGGCGAGTTGCACATCAAGATGTTACTCACGGAGCATAGACAGAGAAGATTTCTAATTGAGTACAGTAGCGGTAAATAATAAGTAAAAGAAGACAAGTTTTCACATACTGATTCTTACAGTCACTAAGCAAAGTGTGTTGTTGCTTTTTTACAAGAGAATCAAGAGGCCCAGTCTCTGGACACAGGCACTAAGGTTCATGCTTGGGATCAGATACTGGTTCAAAGCTTTGCAGATGGGTGAAGGCAGGTTGATTTTGGCTTTACTATTCCTAGCACTGTCCCTTTTACTAATGAATTCTTATTTACAGCTTGATCCAAACACCACAGCCATCTGGAACCAACTCATTGTTCAAAAATATATGTTTCTGCTAATGCTGTCCATTTATTTTTTGTTTGTTTCACTTTCCGAAATACCTATTGACAAAAATATTCAAATGCATAAGAATTCCTGAAGATTAGTATTATAAATATGTAGTGCTTGTTTAGTTTGAATACAAACCACTTTTCTTATCCCAAAGAAAGCACTAACAGAGTACATTAGCTACAGAGATGCTAAAAAATTAAAGAGAATGAGTTCATACAAAGAGTGGTTAAAAATTACATGGTTGCTCAACATGACTCTGGTGTTTGTAGCTGTATGTATTCACAACTAGACATGCATATTTTCACGTGGACAGTGTGTGTTTGTGTGTGCCTGTGGCTGGAGACTTGTGGCAGTATCATTCTGTTTTCATAGATGGATGGAATATCAAGCTATCTTTTTCATCCTCTTTCCTCAGCCAGATTATTTCACCAGTGCAGACTATTGGCATAACACTGAGAGTTTGGATGCTGATACTGGATAGTTGTGGAAAATTCCTGTAACTTCAGCTCATGGAGAGCTTAAATAGAATTTATGAGCCATATCCTCATTTGGCATAAAATATTATGGCTCTGCTGGTTCAACAATAAAATTGTACTACTTACCCCAGCTGATCTCAGTCAGGAGAGTAGAATTTTTGACATCTTCATTCCAAACCTCTTTTCTACCTGACTGCTTTGGCTGTTCCCTGCCATATTTAGAGGTATGCATGTTGACAAGTAGTTCAGGGTTCATGTCTGACCTTTGAAGAAATCTTGATTGGTCTGTATTTGGTAACAGGGAGGAATTTGACTGCCTGTCTTCCTTCTGGGGAGGAGGGAATTGTGAATCAAGACATGTATTCTGGACTCAGAAATTCTCTGTACCATTGCTAAGTGAAAAGTGAAAATGGCAACAGCCCCACATCATCAGGGCCAACTTTTTCTATATATTGTACCTTTTTCTCTAATTTAAAAGGTAGAATTTCAACAGATTTTATAATTTTGATGCTTTTGGGGCTTATTTTAGACTTACCTCAATCACACTTTTTTAGCTATAAGATGTTCTTGCTGGTACATTGTAATGCAAATAGGAAGCTTTCCAACAGAATTTTAAAAAGCTTTACATTAAAAAAAAAAAAATCCCATCACCAAGAATTTGAGTTTTGTACAAAATAATAGACTCTAGTTTCTGTCAGAAGAGGAGCCCAAGAGCGTTGTTGAATCAAGGTGACCTTCCATGCTGCAGAAAGAGTCAGGCAGAAGATCCATTTAGCAAATGAGCAGAAAAATCTGTGATGTGAAACTGAGGGAGTGGCTGAGGCTTGTTTCTCTCTTATTGAATGAAAGCAAAAAATTAAGAAGATAAGTGTAGATGAGATAACACTGTGAAAGAAACAGAGGAGCCCCTGACTATGCTTTCTTGCCTTTCTGAAACATTGCTGTCACTAGTCATTCCTTTTAAAGGGTTATCTCCTGAATTCCAGCTTGGCAAAGGTAGAGGATATTGATGAGCATAATCAAATGGTGTTTTCCCAGCCCATAGTTCACAGAGGAGAACAAGGAAGCACATAACAGTGTACATCTTCAAACAAAGCTCCCGCAAAACAAGCATTTTATATCCTGGTCACTTTGCCCTCTCTCAGAACTGAGCTTGTGTTTTCAATTACGAAAGCCATTGCATGTTTTTAAAAACCTTTGATTTAAACTAAATTTCTTCGCAGTCGCTGGTAGCCTGAAAGAAATGTTATTTTATATTTGATTGGGACTGGGGCATAGGGAAGAAGAAGGACAGGACAGAGGATTGCTTTGTTTTCTTAGCAAATTTCTGAAAATTATCCTAGAAGTTGATGTGGAATCAGAGGGATTTATGTAGAAAGGGAGGGGTTTCCTGTGGACAAGTCTTGAGCATTAGCACCCTAAAATGGTGAACACAACTAAGCTACTTGAATATTTTCATTTGACAACAGGAAAGGTCTTTTTTAAAATGGGGAGTTCTTTTCGAGCTTTCACAGATTCTGAGAAGGGCAAAATTCCCTGAATATGTCCTTAGGAGTTGGTGCTCTCTAAGTTTTCTCTGGGAGAAAAATGAAATCTTTTTCTGGGAGAAATGTGAAATCTTCCTTTGCAGACCACTCTCGGAAGAACAAATCTCTCCTTTGCTGCCTTTCCCTTTTGAGATGGTTGAGGGACCTCTCCGTCATTCCCATGGGAAGACTTTACATAGAAGATGACTTAATAGGTAGCATGTTTTGGCTTTGCTTTTGCTCTGTTTTCCAAATACTAATATGGGAGGAGGAGTTGTTCTTTGATTTGAAGGGAAAGACTCCCTTTAAAGTCTCAATCTCCTGTTAACTTCTGGAAACAAACACCCAACTGGGGAGATGGAAGAAAGTACATCTTCAGAACACTTGAGTCATGTCCAGTGGGACACTGACTGGAAGGCTTGTGTCATGCTGGGAATCGAGTCCTGGCCTCTTAGGTCATGCTGGGCAAATCCACCCAATGCACAACGAGGCTGCATTAGTTATTAGCTGACATCCTAAAGCCACAACAGCTTGGCTGGCATTTGGTTCCTCCAGCAGCCCTGGATCACTGCTTCACGTTCTTATGTCACCTCTCAAATAGGGTATCTAGGGAGAAATATTGTAAAAATAACCCTGCTTGTGTGGAGAACGCCTGCTAAATTATGTCTTACCTATACCTGATGATAAAACAACAAGATTTTGGCTTGATAGACTTAGCTTCAGTTTTGGAATAACTCCAGATGCATCACATGGAGCCTCTATGCCTTTTTCCAATCTTCTTCCTTTCTGCTGCAAAGAGATAGCAGCAGTGAGTACCTCGCTGTGGTGTTAGGAGAGGAATCAATTAGAGCGTGAGGAGCTTGGGCTCTGGTGCAGTGCGGACAGCTCAGCTCCCTCCCTCTGGATCATCATTCCAGGCCATGCCGTGCTTCCCTGCGTGGCACTGGGCAAGCCTCCACCTCACTGCGCTCCATTTTCTGCTCACAAACCTGGGCAGTGGGTTTTGTCCCTTGCAATCACCTTGAATGGGTGCTAAAACCCAGTCAATTAATGTCACAGGGAGACTTCAGTTACCTCCCCCCACCCCATTGGCATGCAAACTTCAATTGGCAAAATGTCAACAGAAGTTATTACTGCTGATGATGAGACAGATAACTCTTGCTGTTAAAACAATATCTGACGTTTTACTCAGGTGTCTAATGGGTTTGCTTTTTAAGCATGGATGATGTAAAATATCCCCAAGGCATTATTCCCAACAAGTTACAGAATCCCATTTAATGTCTATTTTTAGGTTTGAATAGGTTCTGTAAAGGCTCATTTGTTAGAAGAAAAGATAGTTAATAACTTTGCCTTCCATGTGATTTTGAAGAGACAATTTTGGCCATACCTCCCCTTCTTTATCTGCACTTCGTTTGGCTCGCCTGTGTCATGGAGTTGTTGCCATTAGTGTGGGAGGTAAGAAATCAAGGAATTAAATAAATGGAGGAGAACTGCTAAAAGAGCAGCAGTAGCTATTTTTACACTAGGAAGTGGTCACTTCTAACATATCCAACTTTTTAATTTCTATATGAGGATACAACATTTAAAAGAGACTGAGTGCTACAGCCTAATTAGTAAATGTACGGGAGGAACAGCAGGATGTGGGGATGACTGTGGAAGGGATCACTAGATGAAGAATTATTATCATTAATATTATTATTAATTTTTTTAATTGTTATTTTATTATTATTTTTAAACACAGCATTGTTTTTAGTCTCCCTAACTAATGTTTAATTTAACTTGAATTTAAACCACAGAGTGTAGTGGATTGCAAACTGAGCTGGACCGCTTCCAAAAGCCATTGAATTTCAGTGGTTTTAGTGTTCTCTGGTAAAACAACTTGTTTTAAGCAAGCTATATGCTTGTTTCTGTGCTCTAAATAGAAAATAATGATGTTATGCATTACTGCATGAACTATATTTGGCACCCACCAGCAATATTCATTTTCTCTTACTTCTCTCTTCCTCCTTCCCTCCCTCCCTCTCCCTGTCTCTCTCTCTCCAAAAAAAGCATGTATATATGTCTGACAGTAATCTAGGAGGCCAAGTAACAGATCATATTCATATACTACTAAAATTGTATGAATGCCTAACACAGCTTAAATCCTTTAAATTGGGATTTATGAAAGGATGACAGCAAACAATCTTCTACCTATGCCATCGCTCAGGCAGTTACAGCAACTGCTTTACATTTATTTGTGAGAGTCTAAGTGATAAATGTGCATTTGTCCTCCTTTTACCCATGAATAAACGAAGGTGAATGACTTGAACCAATACTGGGAATCCAAAGCTCTGCCTGTGCTGGTGAAGCCAGCAGGAGCATGGTGCTGGTTATCACTTTCCTGCTGGAGTGTGGGCATATTTTTGGAGCATAACATGAGCTACACACTGTCCCCACTGGACAGTATAGACAAGGATATCCTGTTTTGAGTGGAAGGAGGAGTATAGCTGTGTAAATGCAAGCTGTGCCACACTGCTCATTTTAAGATCCAGAGAGCAGTCCTTTGCCTCTTTTATTCACTATTATTAATTTGGCCTTGGAGATTATCCCCAGTTCCCAGAGAAGTTCCCAAAGCGCTAGCCAGATATTGACTGCGTAATTCAAGTTAGTTTCACCCTAGAGGAGTCATTCTAAACAGTTCTTTTCGATGGAAAATACACCTCTTTCACTTCTGGGAAACTCATGTTACTTGTGAGTCACAAGGGTTTAAAAAAGCAAAAACAACTGGCAATGAAATGATGTGAGAAATGAGTGCTCAAGAGCTCCTCTGAAAGATCCTACTGAAAAACTGGGGAGCTAAAAGCTGAAATGAGGGGCAGGGTAGTGGGTATCTGCACATAATAGCCCAGAAAAACAATGGTCTCTAAAGACACTGAAAATAATTCAATTCTCTGGTGCTTATGGAGTATTTTCTCTTCTTCCCCCAATTTTCTGGTAGGTCAATACATTCCCTCCTGACTGCCAGACTCAGTAGAGGTTCTCAGAAACCTGGTTGGTCCTGTTTTTGTCTTGGACTACTGGTCTAATTAAACTGCAGTCACTAATTGGATCAGGAGCTTGGAGAAAGC
This sequence comes from Certhia americana, assembly GCA_018697195.1. Lineage (NCBI taxonomy): Eukaryota > Metazoa > Chordata > Aves > Passeriformes > Certhiidae > Certhia > Certhia americana. The sequence goes on from CM031879.1 coordinate 4,128,325, forward strand.
TTTGAATTAATTTCCAGACCAGAGTTAGGCAAGGAACATAATTTTTTTCCCACTGGTTTTCATGCTGGTACCTCTTTAGGAGCTTTTCTTTTGAGCCCTTAGCCTGTCTCTTCTGCTCCTTTTAATATTTCTTTCCTCTTTGGTTTTCCTATTGATTCCAAAAGTCTCAGAATTTATAATCCTTCACCCAAAAAGAATATTAGCGTTTAATTAAGGTCTAATGTCTCTTCTTTTCTCTCCCACATTATCCCTTAACATTTTACAGTTCTGAGATGTAGAAAATAGGAAAGAAGTCTGCTTTGTCGTCAACAGTGATTAATGCTAGCAAGAATGAAGTCCCAAAGTGTTAGAAATGACAAGATACATGCAAGCTGTCATCATTTAATCCTATTGCTTTTTGTTTGGTTTGGTTGTTACCCAAGTAACCCAAGTTCTTCAAATTTACCCTTTATTTGGGGGGAGGTTTAGCTCCATTTTGTGTGGCATTTCTCTGTGATGTGGTCTGTGAGGGTGACAGGTAGGGGACAAACTGAGTTGGGTGACAGCTAGAAGCTTATAGCCAGGGCAGATGACAGGGCAGGCTGGAGGGGGACAGGTCTAAAAGAGGCTAAGAGCTCTAGAAGTCTGCTGGTGGCTTTAAAGGATTAGTTAGATTAGATGATAGGAGTGGTAAGGAGTGAGGAGTCATGGATAACATTCTCTACACACAATCTCTCAACTCTGATGGTGAAAAGTCATATTCTGTTTAACTTTAGAGGACTTTCAGGACATGTTCTTTGACTGCCATACTGAGCTGGGTGAAGGTAGGGGCAGGTCTGATGTGCATTCAGAGTCCTTTCTTGCCAAGTGGTTTTCCTTCCTCAAGGCATGAGGAATGACAGGTGCAAGGCATGTGCATCCACAGTGGCAGGAATGGACTGTAAAAGCTAATAGATGTCGTAATCATGTATGAAGGTGCTTTTGCAATGGACCATTAAAAAAAAAAAAAAAAGATTTTTCAATCTAGGTGGCCAGAGTTTCAGAGGTGGTGGGGTATCCAAATTTCACAGACTCCACACAGCTGCAGCAAAATGAACCCATCAGCTCCTTCATCTTCACTGAAAGGCATCTCCTGCTTTTAATCACCAAAGTCCTGTGTAAGACTAACATACTCATCTTTAGCACCTTAAAGCAGCTAATACAGACCATTTTGAGTGCAAACTGCCTCCTCCTACAAACCTTGCTTCACTCACAGAGACTGCTGCTCACAGGAAGTCTTTTAGCCTACCCAGAATATCTGAATGCTCATTTCTCTTCAGAAAACTGGTGGAAAGCAGGTGTCCAAAAGCCCTTCCAGCAAATATATTGACAACTCTGAAATGTGATTTAAGCAGTTGCTGTTGATGCAGTGGTGACTTGGAGTGTGCCAATCCCGTGCTCGTCCATGCCTGGAGACGGTTCTTAGCCATTCACCCCTGACTCCTCAGGCTTAAGATTACACCTGATTTGAAGCATCACCTGACTAAACAAAACAAACCACGAGCTGATCGTTGTGTGCAGTGCGCAACCACACAATAGTAATCACAGCTAATGACTCTGCTAAATGCTAGACTGCACACACCTCCTTGTTTGGTGTTTGTTTTGTATACAGAAGGTAACATCGACTGAATAACGAGGATGCCAAGATACAGATGGGGTTGTGGAATCGTATTTGACAGCCGATTAGAGTAATCTGACAGAAATGATGACTTAATCACCACGACAGACTCCAAATTCCCAGATAGAATTCCACCCAGGTTAATCTAATTTCCTTGCAATATTTTTGCCAGAAATAGACTCTTAACCGGCTTGTTTTCTCCCATGCAGATGTCACATGGCTTTGACAAGAATGTAAATAGGTACTGTTATTATTGTTGAAAAGATGACTTTGAGGTTCTAAAGCTGGAGAGGTTGCATGCCTTTGAGATGCATTGGGTTGCTTTGCTGTGTTTTTTTTCTATAATGACATTGTGTTTACATACAGCAAGATGTACTCAGGAAGAAGAGAGGGGGGGAAAAGATGTAACTATTCTATTGTAATTCTAGGCCATAGCGTGGTCCTGCTGCTGCCCTGGACCTAGCCAGCAGCCAGATTCTCATTAATTTCGTGGAGATTTTCAGGGTTGCCTGTTTGACAACCGTTTCTTTACCTTTTTGATTCCCATAGACTACCTCAGCATCCCTGCTTGGGATACAACCAGTGTGCTCAGTGTTGTGCTCAACCCTGGACTTTGGGTGGCCTCTGTGACAGCACGAGCAGCAGTGAAGCCCCCACTTTGCTGCTAGCACTGCCACAAGGCACTGGCAACCTTGGGCAACAGGCATTGCCTGCTCTCAGCAGTAAAACAGTGGCATGATGTGTTTTGAAACCAATGGACAGAGAGCGCCTGTAGGGAAGACAGGTCATGCCCTGCTTGCTGCACAAGTGTGTTCAGTAGAACTCTCTGTGATACTGTTGAGGAGAGGTTGCTCCTCACAGCACATACTCCAGCCTGGGTTTGATATCCCCATGCACAGTGCTTGCCAGGGGAAGCTGCCCGTGCTCAGAAAGAACGTGTCTGAGAGCCGTGTTGTTCTCTTTTACTGTGTGTGCTGAGCATAGGATGATATTAAAGTTAATGAATTACTTGCTGATGTTATTTTTCTTATTCTTGCCTCTTTATTAATTGTAAGTGTACATTCATAAATACTGTATTTTCATAAGCAAAGCTTTCTCCAAGAAAAGAAGAAAACGTTTCCTGTTGTTCTGTGTGAGAACATGACATACTGAGAAATCACTTACCTTGAGATCCATAAGTGATGTATAGCCACAATAACAGCTTTCTGATAAGACAGGAAATCCTTCATTTCGGTAGATGACATGATTCCAGTGAGTGGCATCTAATTTGAAACAGTTTTATATCATCTATAATCTTTTGGAGGGCCTGGGAAAGCACAGCTATTTTATTATTTTATAGCCTGCAGTTATACAAGAAAGATACAAAATGAACAGATTATTTTCTCTTTTGCTCATTGTAGAGTGAAAGAATAGTACCTATTTAGCTTTTTTCTCTGCCCCTTTAATTTTCTTATCCACTACACACTTCTTGGAAAGTCATTTTTTTCTTTTCTTTTCTTTTCTTTTCTTTTTTACACCTACCTTTAAATATTTTATGGGTAGAGAGCTTATAATATGTATTGTCACGGCAGTTGTCTCTAGAGGTCAGCAATGAGTTTAATAATGAGATGCGAACCAGTGACTCTGTAAAACCCATTTCAGGTTATAAATGGCATGTTTTATTGAATCTAGTGTTAAAGGTTGTTAACGTATCAATTGGTGATGGTCAGGGTTAAACAAGCTTCAACATGAGCCCTCTCATGTTAGGAAACTGTCAGTAAGGTATTTTTCCACTTTCCTCTTTGCTGAAGCCAGGTTTGTGTATCACATCCAATTTTCTGGGGGTGTTCTGCAGTGTAAACTTTTCAGGCCTGAGCTGGATCTTTAATTAGTTTTGCACTGATATAATTTTAGGTGCAATGGCATCACTCCCAAATTCAGCCTGATGGTGTGAAGAGAATTTGGACCCTGAGATTTTAGCAGGAACTTTTGAAATCAAGTCAGAACCCATTAGAAGCATCATGTTAAAACTTGCCTCTTGCTTCTTGAATGTACCAGATTACTGATTTAATGAACTTGGGGTAATGATGTGTGACTGAAGAGGATGACTTTGGATATGCAGTAAATGCATTTGTCAGATAACACTGATCTTTGTGCTGTGACCATGGGCTGCAAAAATAACTTCTTCATGTGAATTTGGTCTAAAGTTGGCTTCTCTGTTTCGGGTGGTTTGAAAAGTGAGAGGTTGTTAGAATAGCCTTCATTCAAAATATATAAATTAGGTAAGTGCATCTGTAAAGAGCAATAGATTGATTCTCTGTCTACAAAAGGCCTGAAATTGGGCTGGGTTTTCCTCTTATATTCTGCATATTCCTGATTTTTCAAAAATTGCCTTTCCTTCCTCTGTTTTTTCACCACGCCATTGCTCCTCAGAGACATCAGTAACCTGCACTGGCCTTGTGGAGCAAGTCACACCTTTTTTCTTCATTCTGTTTTTGCTTGCTGAGTTGACACGCTGCCTCACATTCCCATGATTTTTAAGTCTCCTGCAGTTACCAGTGTATTGTTGATGTCAGGAAAAATATTAAGTACTAAAGAAGACAGGAAACAATAGAAGTCCCCTTTTTTCTGTAAAACTGATCTAATAAGAGTGGTGGCAGGCAAGTGCTGGGCTATTAAAGTCCATTTAGAAAACAAATGATTCAAAGAGAGCAGAATTGTTAAAACTGAAGAAAAATTATGCATGCTGACAACTACATCTACCTTGTGGCTCAGCCTTTCCCTAGGACACAGTGGGGAGCTGTGAGAGCAGTGCAGGGAATACATTGATTTGCAAGGCCAGGGAGCAGTCTGGACTTTGAGTAAATCTAACAGAAACATTCCCAGCAATATTTTATATTTTCTAAAGAATCCAGCAACTTTTTCCCTGGTGGTTAAGTTACTTCATCAAAGCAATGCAGATGTGGGTTTCTGTGCAGCTTTGAAAGCATATTTGATATGAGGGCATGGATGTTCTCTCCTGTTCAGCTGTTTTTGTTTCCCAGAGTTTGTCATAACAATCTTTTATTAAAAAACGGAATTGCCCCTGACATTTTAAGGCAATATGCAGCTATGCTGCACTGAAAGATTATACAAAAGTAGAAAGAGCATACATTTTTTCACCTGTTCACGTGAATTGGTAAGAAATTACTGAGGAGAGAAAAGGCAGTGGCCCTGTTGCTGCCAGGAGGTTTGTGCAGTCAAATCCCAGTAACTATGCAGAGCCCCAGAAAGAAAATAAAAAGGGGGGGCGTTTTAAATCTTAAACATCTCCTACATTGAATCTCAATGTGAAGTCAGTTCTGGAGGCTTTTGAGAAGCTGTAATAAAATTTCCCTGAACACACCACCAAGGCCACAGGTGTGTTCCACAATGTCCTGTGGAAAACTCTGATTGTGAGGGAGCTCAACTGCTGTGGTGTTATTATTTCTGAAAGAATGTTTTGTAGAAATTTTATTGGAGCTATCAACAATTCAGCCTGGGAGCAGTATCATTTAATATAGAAAGCTGAGGACACTCCAGCCCGAGTGTGCCAAGGTGGGATGTTCAACACAGAACACTGCACACAGGGGTTGGTTTCCTTTGCAGTAAGAGGGCATGGACGGAGGAAGAGGTTGAAAAGGCAAAAGAATTTGGAGTTTTTATGGAAGCCAGAATTGTTGTGTGTTGTGGTGGAAGCTTCATGAATGAACGTGTAATGTATTCTAAAACAAAAAGATGAGATACTAATCAATTATAGGAAGCTATTTTAGGAATCAAGATCTCTTCTTCTCCAGTCCTGAAAGAATGAGCACAGTTTTTTAATTACAAGCAAAGTTCATTTGTCAAACTCAACTCCTCTGAGTATGTTTGAAATGCTTGCTGGTTCTTAAATTACTTGAAAATTACATCTTGGTTTTGGCAGTGGTTGAGCTCAAGGAAAAAAAAAGTTGGTAAAACAGAAACCAAGCATGCCATAAACTAATGAGGGTTGTAACTTTGGAGGTCTTCTGAAACTAGATACAGCACATTAAAGATTTATATGAGTCCTATGGGCCCAATCTTTTTTTTTTAAACTTCCTCATTATAAAACTTAAGGCATCAATAAAATGCTCCTTTGCCATTTTAATTTTTTCTTATAAGCCTATAATACAGTGTTATTTTGAACTTATATAATTTCAACATGTTCAATATTAAATCGTGTCTCTTTTTAGCCCTTCATTAAAAACATCACTCTTGATTTTTTATGACTATCCAACCTGCCTTACTCTCTTTCATTTTTGTTTTTAGATGCATCATCCTATTCAGATGAAACCCGCAGATAGTGAAAAGTCAAATGGTATGTGTTCAATTTATTTTTACTTAATTGTGTCTTTTCTCTAAACTAAAGTAAGCACAACATTGTGAGAGTTGTTGCATTACTCCCTTTGTGGTGAAAATAATAGGCAGTTTCCCTACACCTGACATGTTGGGAAGATGTTGAGCTGCACTGAACTCCCTTTTATTTTCTGCTTTAAAGAAGGAAGGGAAATATCCTCAAAAAGGGTCTTCCTTGTACCTGCTGTATGTCATGACCTACCTCACTGCATACATCCTTCCCATGGGTTCTCCTAACAGTGAGGTAATGTGGGAGCACCTGAGATTGATAAGATGGAGATAAAATGTTAATGCTGAACATTAAAAATAAATTAAATAAAAAGGCATACCTGTGTCAACAAACTATGTAAGTATATGATGGGCCTTAAACATTTGCCAAAACTACCTTTCTACAGAATGATACCATTCTGAATCTGAGCCAAATTTAGGTTTTAATCATATGCTTCATTATGAGCTGGGAAGCCCACTTTGGAGCTCTCTGTATACTTATTCCTCAAAACGATTGAAAAATGAATGCTATAAAGACGGTAATATCCATTTGGAATACAAGGTTACTGCCTAAGTGGATGTATATGACATGCAAAATAAATGGCAGGCTAAATCTATTAAACATGCCAGGTTTATATATTCAGGGAAATAAGATAATCGAATGGTAGTGCAACTTGGCGGCGTGTGATTCTTTAAAAATATATACGTGTATATTTTGTCCCTTGATTTGTTCCTGTAATTTTCTAAAATATATGTTAAAGATATCATCTGCCTTCTTAGATTGCAAGAGCTTCATTTTCCCTTAAGGCCCACATAATCAGAGCTGGTTCCTCCAACAGGCATCTTTGCACCTCATTAATTAGTAATCAGGGCAGAAGCCGTGCACTTAGAGATCTACATACCTGCAAATGTAAATTATGATTGGGCTCTAAATCTCTCCGCAAGGCTTTTTTCAGGCTTCTTTTTTTGCTAATTGTAGTGCATCCCTTTTTCAGGCTTCTCCAAGGATTATGAAGTTTGGAAGGAAATTAAAACTCCACATTATGTTAGGTTTCCCATTATGACAACTTTCCAAACAAAAGTGGCCATGAGCACAGGAAATATGAGCTGTCACCCATTTGCATGGGAAGGGGTGTTCTCTCTCTCAGGTTGGAATTATAGAATCATTGAATATTCTGAATTGGAAAGGATGGATAGCCATCATGAGGATTCTCAAAGTGTAATTCCTGGCCCTGTACAGGACAATCCAAAAATCCCACCATGTGTTTAAGAGCACTGTCAAAATGCTTCTTGACCTGTGCCAGTCTGGTGTTGTGACAATTGCTCTGGGGAGCCTATTCTAGTGCCCAGCCACCCTCTGGGTGAAGAATATTTTCCCAAAAATTTTGAGCAGTGATTTCTTGCTGTCTTTGAGCGCTCAGAATAGAGGCCAAGGCACCTGGATGGGCAGAAGGACTGAACTTTCCAGACCCCACTGCAGTCAAGGAGAACATTGCTGTTGGAGTCCAAACTCCAGTCCCTAGTATTTAATGCTAGCAGTGGGCACAATTATCCCTTGGGCACAGGAACACTGACCTGAACCCTCTGAACTAAGTGTGGCCTCTATGGGTTCTTCTTTCAGAGACAAATTTCACCTCAATTTCCTTGGAAAATTAGAAAAATAAGAGGCAATGGGCCAAAATTGACTCCCAGTGAGTTACTTGTTCATTGCCTGAAGTGTTTCTTTTTAAAGGAGATTGAACATATTGGAAAAACACTGTGGGGAATTGTGCAAATTCTGTCTTTCTCTGCAAGCAGTGCCTGCTTGGAAAGCAGGGTAGGTTGGCTCCTGGATGCTGCTGTTAGTCTGGGGTTATCTTCATGAAACTCCTGTCTGCACTGATGGAATACTCTCTTATTTTCTGGCATCTATTCCAAGCATAAAAATCACAAGGGATTGGGGTTTTCTCCACTTTTTTTTTTCCTTGCCTTTCTTTGTATTTTTGGGGAAAACCAAATTGTCATTTCAGGGGTTCCAACTGTCAAATTAAACACCTTTTTAAATTTAGACTCCTGAAGGCTATGGGAACTTTTGATATGCATGTTCAAGGGGTGGTGAACTATTTTTATTTTTTTTTAAATCAGCTGGAGGAAGAGAAGGCTAACTAATACCACAATGATGGTAATGATGGTACAGCCCCTCAGAAGGGCAGGGCGTAGGCATGGGGTTCATGGAGTGGGTGACAGTTTGTGAGCAGCTTGGAGATCAAGAAAAAGAAAAAACAGCAGTGTGGGGGATGTGGAAGTTTGTTTGGCACATGTTTCCCATATGCTCCAGGCTATCCATCTGAGGAGGTATATTATCCATGCCAACAGCAAATTGTAAACTGTACCTCTTCAACCAGATTGGTAAGTTCAAAGGGGAAAAGAAAAAAGACAAGGCATCTTGGTTTTCATGATCTGTGGTGGTTGAGGGTTTGAGGAATACTCAAATCTCTTTGATTTCTGAGTCATGGGAGGATCCCAGTGGATTTTATGGGCAAAGTGGTGTTTCTCAGTTTGCAGAGAGGTTAAAGAAATTTTCTTGGTCAAAAATTTCTTGTGGAAAGATGCATAGGACAAGTTGAACGCTACAATTCTTCTGAGCTTGTACATGTTTATGAAGAATTGATAGATCTGTTCAAGTTCTATAGGGAGGAAGGAGAGGTTCTCTGTATTCAATTTACAGAAGTTTTCAAAGAACAGTATTTTCTGTGTGATTAAATGCCCCCTCCCCATATTGAATCCCTTGTGAAAAAGCTTTGAATGAGCATCCAAGCCAGAAACTATCAAGATAAATGTTCCTCCTTTTGTGTCACTGTTCCTGCCCTTAGATGTCTGTGTCACCTGAGGAATCTGTCCTTTGACACCAGAGACAAAGTTCACCTCATGGAAGCTGGGAGATCATTATGGAAGGGACACCTCCAGCACACCTGGACCAGGGTGCTCAGAGCCCCTTCCAACCTGGCCATGAACACTTCCAGGGCTGGGGCATCCTCAGCTCCTCTGGGTAACCTGTTCCAGTGGCTCCTTCCCTGCCTACAATGTGTCTAAGTCATTTCTCTGCTTCATCTGCAGATGAAGCAAATCTTGATCTCTTCCACCAAGTTTTTTGCACCTAGAGTTGATGGGGCAAGACCTGCCCTCAGATTTAAGAAATTGTCTACCCAGAGGGATTCTGAAAAGCTTCTTACTGTTGAAAAACATAACATTTCTTGAAGATTTGCAGATGATTAATTTTGTAGTGTAACCTGGTCTAATCACCTTAGCGCAGGTGTTTTTAACCTACCTAGAAAGTTTTGGGATTTCTGCCAAAAAAAACATGTTTTCAACTTTCAACTCCACCATTACTAGACTCATCACTCAAAGTATTTATCCTTTTAAAGACATCTTTTCTTTTTCAAACAAAGATGGTTCCTCCAGTCTAATGCTGGAAAACTTACAAACACCTCCTTGACTCTAAGTTGTCTGTGGCCATTAACATCCTACAATTTGCAAATGCTTAAATTTCTTAAATGTCTTGGATCTGGATTTGAACACAGTCAATACTTTCAGGCACATACCCTGCAGACAGTATGGTCTTAAATGGATAAAAGCATCATTGCTGCAGGGAAAATGACAAAATTCTCTATTTTTTTTTTTTTAAAAGTAGAGTAGGGAGGAGGGTAGCTGAGTAATCTTATAATTTATTTTTATTGATTGTATTAGTGGAAAATTAAAAAATTATTTTGAAATTCTAAGTGGCACAACTTTGCCGAGCTGGAGGTAGTAATTAGATGCCATATGTTAGCACTAACACATAAAAAGTAGTTGATAATTAATGCAGGCAGCTCCGGATTCAGGTGTGACTTTGACAGATTGTATGCAAGGGGTTTTCACAGGCTTACAGCTAGGGGTGAAAAGTCTGATTTCACCCCTTCCCTTCTATATGGGAGTGAAAACCAAAACCAAACCAAAAGAAACAAAACCCCTCCACACCATTATACATAATTAACTATTTATCTATTTGCTCAAAAGAGAAGGCATCTTCTGTGGAGAAAATGCACTCTTTATCTGACTGGACTCCTCAGAAATTTACAATAAAGGGTCATATAAAGGGTTTGATCTTTCAGAATTTGGGGGGTTTAGAGGAGTGAAAAGTTATGTTGAATCCTCAGGGATATTTCCCACAATTACTACAGGGTTTAATTCTTTTGTAGCATTCAGAAAATAATCTCTACTCCTTAATCCTCCTGGGTTAGCACAAGCAATCTAATACAGCCTACAAGAAATGCTCATTACTGAAGCAAATTGAGTAAAGCTAAAAAATTAGACCCTTCAGGATGTTGTTCAGCATGCTGGATGTAGCACTGTCAGAAGACAGGAAGCTCAGTTTGAAAAGTTCCGGCCCCCAGCAGAGACAGACTTCATCTCAGATAACCTTTGACAGCCAAGGTCGAGTTCTGGGTTCAAACACGATGCCCAGGCAGGTGTGCTAATGATGGCAGTGCTGGCCTTGATGGGGTTGCAAGAGAAACTCACATCATTTTAAAGCAGGTATCTGTACCTCTTCATGCAGTGTTCCTGCATTCTGGCAAAAAAAGCCCCACCCCAAATCCAGAAGGCTTAGCACTGGATGTGTCACTCAAACTGCCCTGGCAGCACAGCCAGCCTGTGTTTGTCATGTGTTGGGAAGGATTAAAGGTGAACCCCATAATGTGTTAATCAAGAAACTGTGCAGTTTCACACTTTCCTTCCTACACATAGAACTTCAGGCCTTGTTTACTGTGACCTTCTGTCTGCTTCTGCTCCATCAAGGAGGGGCCCTCAGCCACCCCATCCTACCTGCTGCTTCCAAACAGTTATATTTACTTCATTCCCCCAGAGTGGTGTGAAATAGTCAGAAAGCTCAACTAAGCCCATGAGCGATGTTCAGAAATAATGATGTCAAACACACGCTAAAAAGTTTTGATTTTTCTGGATTTTGAATTGTTGAAATCTACCCCAAGGGTGGGAGAGAGAGTTATCAAGCAGTAGTGAAATGCTTTTGAGATATGTGCACACAAGTGCTGGCCCTTGCACGCTGTTATCCTTCCCCCAGCCGCCTGCTTTGCCTGCTCTCATTGTCCATAGCCCTGGCAGCTCCCAAGCTTTGTCCAGTCCCTCAGAGCTCATTAGCTCCTGGTGTTCCTGCAGCTGGAACTCAGGACATTTAGATGTTATTATGACATCCAAGATCTGGGAGTTGGCTGGAAGGTAACAGCATCTGTCAATCTTCTCAGTCAACGTAAAAAACCTGTAATCTATTGCCAGTAGGAGGGGAGAGACTCCCATGACAAAGGCCATCCCACCTTGCTGGGAGAGGTGAGATCTGTCACTCTTTGTAGGAGCTGATCTCTTGGCATTGCCAACAGCCAGTTGAGCTGAGACCAAACCTGTAGGTCACTGAATTTAGGCCAGATGGGTTTAGGCTGCCATCCTTTCGCTAAGCAGCAGCACCTGTCCCAGTCTCAATGCTTTGCTGTGTCATGTGTGTTTAGTGCTGGATTCCTCATTTTGCAGTCTGTGGGAGACGTCCAACACACACAGGAAAATCCACAGTCTTGGCAGATCCAGGGGGATGTTTGCTAACCTCTAAATACATTTGACCCACACTTCTTGCACTGTTGTCTGATTCTCAAACTTTGCCTATGTGGCTGGTAAGAATTCATTTTAGAAAGAAAGCAGTGGCTGACCAAAAATGCAGAAATAACTCCTGAAAATCAGTCTTATCGAAGTGGAAAAGTACTCCTTTCTCTGTGTGGGAATATATTGTTAAAAACTCTTTCAGCCTAATAATATCAGATGTTCTATCAGATGGAGTGAAAACATGTCATTTTGATCATGACAATTGTCATTTTAAATGTTTTTTATGCTGGGCCCCTAGCCAGAAAAAGAATAGAAATTTTCTTAAGCTTCAACACTGATCAGCACTGACTAACGGCACTGAATGCAGAGCACGTCATCATATCAATATGTTTTCTGTACTCTGAGCATTCTTCATGAAATCTGCATTTTTAAGATGTACAGTACACAGGAGCTGGATGTTTAATTTACTATAAAATCACCCTCAAGCTGCAAACCTGCAAATCATGTTAGTTAAATGGCATATTTATAGGTTTACTAGCAAAACTGAATGAGGCCGATGGGGAGTTTGTCGCCTGTTACTCTTCAGAAAATTAAAACAAAGCCTTCTGTTCACATCTCATTTCTTTTCAGTCTCCATGTGAATCTCTTTGGTTTAAGGCTTTGTCCTGGCACCAAAGCAGGACCCAAGAGTCCTCCTTTGGGATGCTGTGGTAGGCATTTGTCCAACTTAGCCAGCAGCTGTTTTTAGAAGAGGGTTGGAACCTAATCACCCTTAGGGTAGACCTGCACACTGTATTTCAAGACTAAGATCAACCCAAATTTAAACTGACTGGTACTAGGTGACACAGAGACACAGCATAAGAGGTTCATAATACAGAGCAGAAGGCAATGCTTGGAAATGTGCTTGGCATCAAGGCTTTATCCAGCCTGAGCTCAGTCTGTGATGTGGAGAAATCCAGACCTGGAAACCCAGCTGGCTCCCTTGTCTCAAAACCTTTCCTGCACTGTGGTCATAGTCTGAGGCTGTTGTCAAGGGGACAGGCTGGCCAGGAAACTTCCTCAAAAAGATTGCTTAAGGCAATACAGGACTTGTCTGCAGCCAGGTTATAGGCATCCTTCCACCAGAAGTGGCTGCCTGCAATCCCCTTGTAGCTGTAAGCAAGGCAATTTGGCTTTCCCACCCTTAAAATAATAATTAGCAGCATCAAGGTCAGCTATATATTATGAATCAGATGTAAAGTTTCACAATAAGACATACACACACACACACACACATATATATATATATGTATGTATATATATATATATATATATATAAATATACCAGCTTGCAGGTCTTATTTGCAATCATGCATATTCAGCTCCTGATCTGTACATAACTGGCTCATCCCATGCATTCATCATTTCTTAACCCTTTCTGGAGAGTTCACCTGTGTGTGGAACCTCAATATAAAGTGTGAATGAAGATGTTCAGTCTTGAGGAATCTCTGCTGAAGAAAACATCTTCCCCTGGGTGTTAAATTCACACCAATTTTCTTACAAGCTTGTTGAGTGAGAAGTTGGGATTGCAGGGGCTGGCCTCTGTTTTGGGTACTGAAAAATGCATGGGTTTCGTGCTTGCTTGTATAAAAGCTACAAATACTTTTTAAAGTCAGCGATTTAAGGAGAAAATTACTTCAAACACTTCTCATGATCAATAAACATGAACCTCTTCTAGTTATTCTTGAAATTATTAAATGCACTGAAAGTGTTGAAGTATAACACAAATAAAATCCTAGAAAAAATGGATGCAGTTCCTTCTTCCTCAGCTGCAATTTTTTCCATATGACAAACTCGTACTAATACAGGAGACAGAGTTAGAGAGCAAGGGAGGATTCTTTTTTTTTTTTCGTAAGCCCAGAAATGAAAATACTTCATTACAAAAATAATTTGCACAATAATAGAAATAAGTAAGTGCAGTACAGACTCTCTGGAGTAAAGCTTTCCTTCCCTCTTTGCTTCCCCACAAACCCTGACAGTCTGCTCATTAACAGGGAATTGGATTTACATGCCATTTCCAGAGAAGAAGAAAGCAGTGGTGTATGTACTGTATAATAAGCACTTAGATTTTTGGTTTAATATAGATGGGTGGGGGTGTTAACATTTTTAAGTTTTTCCAGAGTGAATTAAGTTTTGATGACCTCTTTTATTTTTGACAAGAGTCTCCAGCTTTAGACCTGTAAATTTGAGTTTGAATAATGGGACTGTGTGCATCCTGCTGCAGCAGTCCAGGTTGTGCTGGTGCTGGTGACAGTGCAGGCAGGAAATATTCTACCAATAAATCACGTAAAGCACATTTTTCATGGTAGTTTTTTGCAAACTCAGCATCATTACACATCAAAGGGTGTTCAAGTGATGTCCTGAAATATGTCTTGTGTCCTCCTGAAGGGGAGAGGGCTATGGCACTGAAAAAAATCAGCAGAAAAACTTAATGAATTCTTTTTCCAGAGCAGTCATTGCACATCAGCCTTTCCAGTGCTGTGCATTAAGTTGGCTAAAATTGAAAGCTCAGATAGGAGCTGCTCTCAAAACATTTCTCAGGAATATTTTTCATTAGCTTGTATCATTACGTGCACAATCCCTTCCTCACCCTTACCCCATCATGATTTCTTTCACACATGAGAGGCATGAGGGAATTTATCTGAATTAGAATCTATGCAAAGATATCTTTGAAAGTGTCTCTAACAGAGGATACTTTCCTTTTAGAAGCCGTGAAAGGGAGGTGTATGCAGAGTGACTTAAGATGGCCAATTAATATGTTATATAAACAGCAAGCACCACTAGAAAAAGAAGAGAGAGAGAGAGAAATGAGATATTTGGGGTGGGGGAGGGAGGGGGGAAGGGAGGTTGTAAGTATAAAGTGTTTGCCTTAGGACTTGTCTTCAGTTACAGAGCCAGACTCACATGACTAGAGCTCGGTTTGATGTGGTAATGAAGCATTGATCACAGCAAAAAGATGAAATGGCCTTTGCTCATTCATTATTTTTATCTTCTAGCTGTGGAAGACAGAAAATTGTTCATAGGAATGGTTTCGAAGAAGTGTAATGAGAATGATATCAGGGTGATGTTTTCTCCGTTCGGCCAGATAGAAGAATGCCGAATCCTTCGGGGACCAGATGGGCTGAGCCGAGGTGAGTGTGCAGTCTGGAAAGTCTCTTTCCTTAAGTGCTAATTGGGAGCTTTATGTCACAGCCAAGGTAGGCAGAGCTACTGTCTGCAGCAAGAGGTTACGCTGTAATACATCCCACGTGATGAAGGTATCCACATGAACTTTTCACAGTGGCTGAAATTATCACCTTTTATTTCCAGTGTCAGAAAGGTCTCGGAGCCAACATATTAACTTGTGTTATCACCCTGTTTGTCAGCTGGAAAGGTTCCCTTTCACCCTGAGAAAACACCCTCAGTTTTCTGCTCTCACAAAATCAAAGTTGCTCTCCTGACCCCGTTTCTGCTTTGTAGCACAAGGCCAAAAAAAAAAAAAAAAAAAAAAAATTAAAAAAAGGACAGGACTGTAAATGACTGCTTGAAAGCATGAAGGGTGATGGGAACTGGCCCTCGTTGTAGCACTATCTCCTCCATTCCTGTGTTTTCTGTAACTATATGCAAAACATAGGTCTACTGTAACTGAGAAACAAAGAGGTAAGCTTGGACCTGAGAGCTTTGCCCGGACAAAAGTTTGTAAAAAGAGTTTTTAAGTCTTGTACCTCTAACACAACCCAAAACCCAGGGCAGAGGTATTGAGCATCACCATCAAGAGCAGTCAAGTGGCCAGCCTGAATTTGGAAATTAAATGCTGCACAGATTTCAATAGCCGGTGATCCCTTTTGAGTGCAAAAGTACCCTTTTAAGGAAAGGCCTTCTGAAAACCTATTGAAAAGAAAGATAAATGTGTATTGATGACACAGACTGCATATTAACTCCATGGTATATGGACCTGAATTTATTCTCAGAGCATGAACCGTCTCAAAGTATCAGCGCCAGGAGTTGCTGAGTGGAAAAGGAAATAGGGATAGTTCCATCTTTCGGTGCAGGATTATGCTGTTGTACTTGCCACAGCCATTTAATGGCACAGGGAGTGAAGTAATTTTAATTGTGGAGCTGTGAAAAACATCACATCGATAGGAAAAACAAATGCATAGAAAGTACACAGTTTATGCATTTTATTACATTTTCAAAAGCAGTAATAGCACCCACTTTGTATATACATATGGGTATAGATTGAGATTTTTTTTTCCTTTACTTTTGGATCTACTTGTTTCTAGTAGGCAATAGGATCCAGAGAATTTTGTGCAACAATTTGTGCATGGTTTTTTTTGTTTTGTGGGTGGCCAAAACAGGTTGTAAAACACTTACAAATTTCAGCAAAGGAAGTGCAGGTACTCCTATATATCATGGCTGTGCATGAAAGCACATACTAAAGCTACTTCTGAACAATAAGGACCTGTTAAAAAGCCACTCTTACAATAAATAGGGAGCCCCAAGAAAATTATGCATTTACATTTATGCTTTGTGATCCCCTAATTTTTGGGGCTGGGATGCAGCAGTCCCCTCAGGTAAGGAGAGTCTTCCTTGGGGAAGACTAGGGCACAGATTTAAAGGTCTAAAGTTGGTTTCTGCAGCTCAATAAGGAATGTTTACTGATGGAGTTGAGTGTTGCCGTTATCTTTCTATACCCAACACTGAGACAAAATAAGTATTTCTGATTTTCACTGATTTCATTGTGTGAGCAGCACAAGCAAGGGATGATGGAAGACACAAGTGGGAAAGGAGCTAATTAACTGCTGAAATAACAAGATCTATGCATCAGATGTTTTGAGCCCCCAAAAAAGATGTAATTGACTTGTCAGCATCACCCAACAAAGAAATGGATATTTCCTGGGATCCATAAAAGTCCCACTGCATACTTGCTTTAATTCAACAGACTAGTAGGAGCTTAGAAAAGCTAATTATGAAATCCAACAAAGTGAGGTTGGTGGGGTAGTTTTGTTCTGCTGTGAACAGCAATCTCACAACAATCAGGAGCTGAGAGTCCTAAGCCACATCTCCAATGTATCAGGCAGGGCAATTGTGTGCTGGCCAGAGTTAATGTGCTGTTCTCTCCTGCTGGAGACTGAAGATCTCAGTCCAGGTAGGTCACACACCAGTAAGCACAGCAGAGCTGCATCCTCTGTGCCACTCGGGTTCATTTCGGTCACAATCACGACTGATATTCCATCATGCCCTCATGCCTCATGCCTTGTTAAACTCGAATTGCTTTCTACACACCCATGTTCACACTTCAAAATGGGTTCAGCTGCGCCAACCAGGTTTTCAGGCAGATTTTTATCAGCTTCATAAAACCACCACTCCATGAGAGAAGGCAAAGCGTTGGGAAAGTGGTTAGTATTGCAGTTGAAATGAAAAGTGTTGAGGGACATCTGCAGAGGAGGGAGCTTGAAAAAGCACGAGGTGAAAAACTGCTTCAGGAGGGAGAATTTACAGTTAAATCTTTGTAAAGAGTTCCAATCCTTAATGAGTTTTAATTCATGTTACCATTTCCAAGATGTTAATTCCCTTTGCCACAAACATGATTTATTTTCTCAGCACCTGTTCAGATGTGCTTCCCTCCTAGACACAGAGGGGTGAATGAAAAATAGTCACTGTCTGAGGAAAACACTGACCTTGCCATGCCAGAGCCTTCAAGAGCTCAGTTGAGTGCTCACAGCAGTGAGATGGAAATGTGGTCCAGTAAACTCTGTTTGGTATCTCTTTTCCATTGCATAAAAAGTACACCTCATGGTATCTCAGATGAAAAAAGCTTGAACAGTATCTTCCTTAATATTTATGCCAGCTTTCGAGCTCTCTTAAAGGGTTCAGGCAGATAATCTGTATTACCAGCAGATAGTTGCAAGGAATAGCTCCGGGTTACACTGCTCAGCTTTGGTTTGGACTGGGTTTGGATTTGGATTTTTTGACTTAGTAAAGACTAAAAGGTTTCATTTGACTTTTGTATTAGCCCCTGTCTATACTACATCAGCAACCTTACCACTGGGAGTGTAACAGTGTGCTGTCAACTCATAGGCAGGATTTAGGGTTGTATTGTACCACATAGGCTCCAGCAGCAAGGAGAAATCCTGTCCTGTGGTATCAAGAGGAAAATGTAACACTTTATGATGAGTGTGGTATAAGTGCTGAGATAAGGGAGAGGGGTAGAGAGCTGGAACTCATTCTTTCTGTGGTAGTTCCTAACCAAGAGTCAACAGAACTTTAATAGTCACACCCATTGCTGTCACTACTGATAATGGATCATCACTTTTTTCACTCCAAATTCCTATTGTCAGCTGTTTGAAACTCAGCTATAAAATGAGATTAAAGTAATGATATAGAGCTCCAGTGGTGGAGCAGAGTATTTTAAAGAAACTGAGGGGATTTTTTTTAGTTTGAGCCATGTTTTCTCCCATTGTTACTCACTCCTGCATCTAATAAATAACCATTGTCTATACCTGTAACTTGCTATATTTCGATCAGCTACAATAGGCAGCAACCAAAAGGCATTGCCTTCCTAAGGCTCTGGGATAGTCTCTGTGAAATTAGCTGGCTGGCAGTGAGTAATTCCTAGCTGTGAAAGATATTAAAAAATAAAAATACCCTGTTGGTTATAGAGAAACCAGGAACCCAACAGCCATGGAGGCTGGCTGCCTCTTAAGCAGGGTTCATGGGACTATCTAAAGAAGCTTGCCACTGCCTGTATGATACTCATTATTCAGAGAGAAGGATTCAGCCTGCAGGGTTGTTTAATCCAGCACTTTTTGTGAAGAGCTAAGTATGCTGTACAAAAATTCATGATTGGGATATCATCTGCTAAGCTTCATTATCATGAAAAAGTTGAAGTGAACTGCCTCAGATGATTAAGATTTTAAATCATTTATTGTAAACGGCTTAAGGAAACTTTCAGACCTCCTGACTCCCAGCACTATGTAATATCTACATGACCACAGATGCCAACACAGACAGCCAGGCAATAAGAGCTGGAGTGTGCAAAAACAGCCAGAAATACCCTAGTTTGATTTGTAGCTGTGTAGCTGTGCCACTGATATGCTGTATTGACCATAGGTGAGTTGGCTGCTCATCATCTCTGTTATCCTGTTGCTTAATGTAAGGATAGCAGTGCTCCTCTGCCTTTGTAAAATACTTTTTTTAGATCAGTGGATCAATATCTCTGTATCACTCTAGGAATTATTACCATCCATAATGATGATAAAAAAAAATCCTCTTATCCTTATCACAGGAGCACCACATAGCAAATTATTCTGCTGTATTGCTAAGTGCAGATTTATATATCAGATACCAGAAAGAAGTCAACTGGGTCAATAGCATGCACTGGAAAAACCTGCTAATAACATGTAGAGAGAGTTGGATATACCATGAAAACTGTGAAAAAGCTCAAAATGCATTTTTCTGCATCTTCTAGGCTCCTAATTGTATGATTTTTTAACAAAACATCAACAGGCACATGGGACAAGTGAACATTTCTACAGACATTGATTACAGGGATTGGTTTTTTTCATTCTTTCTTTGCTTTAAGAGCTGGTTAGAACTGGAATAGTGAGTTACACCATAGTGAGGCAATTTAATTTCTTGAAAATCCATTCACAACTTTCAGATTCAAGGGTTTTCTTGATGAATTAGTAAACGAAAATTAGTATTTGCATCACAATTAATTGCAGGGAAGGATAGGTGAGGAGATTTTTATGCTGGGGTTTTCTTTCCTCTGGATATTTACTGCTTCTTTCTGAGCTAAAGGAACACAAAGTACCTGCTGTGGGAACACCCTGGATTAGGGGTCACCTTCTGAATTGTGTATCAGTAAGTGGTGGGAAGCAAGGGCAGTGGAAGTGCTGTGTTTTCAATAGCTCTTCAAAAGCACCTCCGTGCCTTACTCCTTTTGCTGCAATGTGGTAACATTTTCATTTTTTCCAATCATTATGGCACATTTAATTTTGTTTTCCCTTACTGAAACTCTTTTGCAGCTGGGAGGGAAGAAACATCCAACTGACCAATGTCCCTGCTGGCCTTTGGCCAGTAGCTACATTTCAGGTTTTCATTGCTGCAGTTTTGCAGCAATCCCTCCCAAGAGGCAATCCTGAAATGAAATAATTTGCAAAAGGCTTTATTCCAACAAGAGGATCATTGAGGCACAGTTAGAGAATATGGTCTTTGGTACCCATTTAATTCTGGGTTTGTGTAAATTCCACTTACTGAAGTCTGTACTTTGCAGGGTGGGTAATTGAATGTCCAATTAGAAATGCTTCGAGGGAACCATGAACTTCATGAAATTTAAAATCTACAACCTGTCACCCGGTCAATAGTCAAGTCAGTAGAACTGAAGAGCTGAGACATGGTTACAGGATGTGCCTCTTGTTACCTTTATGTGCCTGATATGCATAAACTGAAGAGCTTCTCCATGGCTTTTTCAGATTATTTTCTTTAGACTGAATTGTTACACTTGGTCTCAGACCTGTCACTGTGTGTCTTAGGTAATATTTAGCAACCAAATATCACTACGGTAAGCAATTTGATGTACAATTTAGTTTGCAGATGAAATGTATTTTAGCCACCAAGACAGATTTTTGTGTGAGGTCTTCATTAGAAGGCTGTTTTCCAGGATGTTCCTTTCTTCAGACTGGGCTGTACTATCACAGGAAAGGAAAAGGAAAAGTCTACTTTGCAATCTCAGCTAGAAACATTTTAACCCAACTAGAGCTTTTTTTTATCACACTTCAATTTCCATAGCTTTTTTATTCAAGCCATTTCTTTAAATAGAAGCTTTCATCTCAGAGGATCCCAACTACTCCTTGCAGGAGTATTTGGCAGCTTTTCACTTTTGTTTCTTTACAGAAATTGAAGAAAAGCTTGTTTACAGTGTACTGGGAAGCTGTGGTGCAACCATTACAGCACCAGCTGCACAGCCACTGCTCACAGCACTGCAGTTTCTTTGGTGGCTTTCAAAATCTCTTGGGTCTTCTTCTTTGTCAAAACCATGTTTTTAGACTTCCCAACAATGTCTCTGTATTTTGCATCTCCCTTTGGCTTCACTTTAAAACCTCTGGTAGACCACAATGGTTTCATGAAGGAATTGTCTAGGTGTGAACCTCACCTCAGGCTTCCAGACGTAAAAATGTCCTATTTCACTTGCAAGGCTGTGCAAGAACTGCTGCCTGAATGTTTCTCAACACTTCTAGAAAAGCCTGAGATGAGAAGAATCACATGAAGCAGGAGTTGAAATGGGGCAGAGCTGAGCTTTTTAAAATATTTCAAATATTCAGTCACTCAAGCAGCAAGCCCCAGGTTTGGGATGGCCAGGGTCAAGGAGGAGGCCTATGACATTTGACTGCTTTTTCAGAATTGTCTTTCAGTTTGTGGTGGGAGAGGGGTAATGAGTAACCCTGTGAGTTTAGATGTTCTCTCAGCCAACATGACTGATGTGATAATGGGCTCCAAAATTTCTCCCATGCCAGGGCTGGGTGCCTTATTCCAATTCTGCCTGCAGAAGGAAATTATTTCCAACAGCCTTTCCCCAGTCACTCATTTATCTGCTGTAGAGGGTGAGAAGGCAGCCTTGGAGAAGCAGCTAAAATTCTTAGCTTAAAATCTTCTTTCTCCCTCCCCTTTTCTTTCTGTCAGTGATCCCTGGCATTTTGAAACCAGAGCTGATAAATAAGTGCGAGGTGTCTTGCAGGTTGGCTGTTTTTACAAAACAATTTGTTTTTTGGTGTAGCTAGGTAGCTGGTTGTACAAAATGAAGTTATTTCAAGGCATTAGCTATAGAAATATATCCCTCTCCATATTTTCCCTCCCAGAGAGCTCCACAGCTCCAGTAAGAAGGGAGTAATTGAATATCAGGACTCGGTGGGGTAGAACAGAAATAGTTTGCTTGTAGCTATGGGTCTGGAAGACCTCGTTCCATGGCACGCCAATCAATGCCATGTTTCATAGGATGAGGTAAGAGGCCATGGAAATCTTTCTTGTTTCCTTGCACCACGAGGCATGAAATCTGATTAGTCCTGTCCTCTTATAATTGTGATTTACAGTCCTAAAGCTGGCAGTGTGTTCCCAAAAGACCACCTGCACCCATGTGATACAGTGAGTGAGAGTGTGCTGGAAAGGGTTTTCCCAACCCTTCAGAAACATAAAGAAATGAGATCCAGTGTCCTTGGACACCAGCTTCTGATTAAATTCTAGGTACCCAGCTAAACCGTCCTCCTTGAGTGCATATGTGCCCCACAGAGGAAAATCAAGGTCCTGCCATTTACCATGGCAGTAAATACAAGCACTTCAGAACAGAATTTTCTGAACACCTAAATTATAAATGCAAAGTGACTGAGTTAAATAGACCAAATCCTATGACATAGGCTTAGCTCCCATCCAGTGTGGCAGTCTGGTCATGAAAGAAAGGAGTCCATAGTTCACACATAATAAAATATATAGGATCACATATTCCACGCACAATAAAATGTATATGCACACATAATAAATATACAAATGTTGTGTGTGAGTGCCCAGGTTTGGTAGCTGAAAAATAACCCTTGAATGTGAATACACGTAGCAATGTCTGGAAGGATGGTTAAATAACAAGCGTTTAATTGATGGCAACCTTTTAAAGTATGGGCTTTCAAATAATTTAGAAATAACATTGTCTACTGAATTTTTGCCATGTTATTGGGGTAAATTGGAAATTTACTGTGGAAATGGCCACTGTCCATCAGTGGGAAATGGCCTGCTGAATGGAGATAACAAAGGGACTTAACCTTGTAGCCTCTGGCTGGCAAACTCTAATTAAAATGCAGCCCCATCCTCTCTGTGGAATGCTGCTTCGAAATGCTCATATTCAAGCTGCATAACCTCATTCATCAGGCATTCCCCTTGCCCAAAGAACAAGTTTCTTTTAAATTGGTACAGAGATCTGCTACAAAGGTCTTTTTGCTTCATGACAAAGGCAATGAGTCCCATGCAAATGGTTTTGGGCTGAGGAGTGAGGAGGAAGGCTTTGCGGCGGCATTGGGCGCTGAAAGTACCCAGCAGCCAAGCCCTGTGGTTAACAAGAGAGAAAGCTTAAGGGAGGGAAGGGGGAGTCTGCTTTATCTTCAGAGGAATGCAGCCTTATTTCTTTGCTGATTCACATTTCTTTTGAGACCTGCTAATTGCAACATCTCTCAATAAGTTACGTAAAACAGAACTGCTGAGGAGAAATTGCGATAAATGCATAAACTGTGTCTTACTGATTTTTGTTGACATTTTACATGCTTCTCATGCATTTGAAACCTCCATTCAGTAATTGTCACTATAGTACACACTCCTGGATAGTGAGAGCCAAAGAAGTGAATGAAGCAATTTCTTGACAATTATCAACAATATTATTCAAGGCTCTGTATAGGGTTTCTTGCCTGCCCTCCAGTATACCTCTATTTGTGCTCATCCCTCTGATTTTGCAAGACAAGAAAAAAATAATGCTAGTAACAGAAATGGTATTAAGATTACTTTGAGACTGATGGTAAATTTGGGTCTCTAATTCTAGTGCACAGCAGCAATATGGAATCTAGGAGAAGTACTGTAGATTATTTACTCTTCTACTGCATATTTTGTCTGGATTTCTGTACAGAAAGCTGGTTTGTTACATCATATTCTTTGACAGAAATTTGTTGCTGAACAAGACTAGTATAGCATTGTGCAGTGTGGCTAAACAGCAGTGAGACATCATCAGCTGTTTTGTTACCTAAGACATACAAAGAGTCACAACACTGTGGTGAAGTTTGGGTAAAAGAATTCTGATTTCAGATTTTATGATGTTCTCTAAGCCAGAGCTACATAAGCCAGCTTAGGTTCTCTTGAATCAAGGGCCTTTATGTTAAAGAGAAAACAAAAAAAAATACCGCATGATGCAAAAATGCATTGACTTTATTTTCATGACTAGATGTAGTGCTTTTGGGTAATGATCAGGCATTGCTTTCTCTTACTGTTGTTTGATTAAAATGTGAATACAGTCTTGACTTGATAATCTTACCAGGTACATGCAAAGCTAAAAAGAAAAGGTATTCTATGCCTCAAATTGATTTGCATAAACCAAACAATCTGTTGCTTGCTTGGATTGCAAAATGGTTTATTTTGCCCATTGGCCACAGGGGCAACAATATTGTATTTTTGATGCCAGAATGTAGCTTTCATGCATTAGTTCTAAAATGACAATATGCTTTAGCCTCTCAGTGTTTAGATCTGCTTCATTTGGAAATCTTTTAAGTAGTAATAATAATAATGTTTTGAGGAAATTGAGTGGAACACTGAATTATTCTCTGAAACCTAAGTTCAAACTGTGCAAGGCTAAGGGAGCTGAAAATCAATGCACTTTTAAAGTCATTAGAGATCACAAGTGAAATAAGTCTGTGTTGCTTTAGCTAAGCTTTTAGTGTGCCATGGTATTATTACAAAATCAGCCTGAATCTGCATTAATTTCACAGTCTTTTTCTTTAAGATGCCCAAGGGTACATGAAGAATAAAATGAAAATCTCAGGAGGCAATGTTTTTATTAGCCAAAAGGGCAGTGAGTCATGCACTGAAAACGTTGACCTGCACCATGCCCAGTGTAGGTATGGCTGACAATAGTAAAAGGGTGGAAAAATAGCCCAGGCATTAGCCTACTGGCTTTTCATTATGATTTTAAAGGCTGAAGAGGGGAAAAAAGAGTGATTTTTTTTAGTTATTCATGCACATAGCTTCAGAATTGTCCAAGCTGGCAGTAGCTTTCACAGATCAAAGAATTATACTAGTACCTAGAACTCGGAGAAACAAATATCATAAGGATTTTTATTTTTAAAATGTTATTTTCTTAAATGTTGAGATTCCACCTACATTACTGAATTTTGTCTGAGTCTTTTCACAAATAGTCACAGGATACACAGTGGAGTTTTCCTCATTTTTATTTGTATGATCCTTCTTGGTGCATCACAGTAATTTGTGATGTTATGGACTCTTTTATTAAATTCCCAATTCAGCTGTCAGTGATGCCGACATTTATTCACTATCCACAGTTTACCTACACAAAAGCCAGAGCAAGCAATTGTTAATGCATTGTCTGAATAGATTTAACTAGCAATCGAAAGGCTACATAAAAGCCTTATTTATTTCAAACCCTGTGGCTAAAGAACAAAAACAGTAAAAAAACAGAATAAACAAACAACAAAAAAAAAACCGAAGCAAAACAAACAAAAAAATTACAAAAAAACCCTTCTTGTCACCCATCCCCACCTAATTTTTTTTCTTTCATCTATGGTCAGATTAGCAAGTCAGCACTGTCAATAAATAAACTAGAGAAGTTGTTTATTTTTATGTACTACTGAGAACAGTGTCGTCTTGTGGCCGTTCTCGTAGACTGTGTTGGTTTAACAAGCGTCCAACCCTTTTGTCTTGTTGTTTTTTGTCTTTCCTGCTCCCTGTCCCCTTGTTCCCACAGGCTGTGCGTTTGTCACATTTTCTACAAGGGCAATGGCACAGAATGCAATCAAAGCCATGCACCAGTCTCAGACCATGGAGGTACAGTACTGTATCATTTGCCCTTTCTTTGTTTTCTTTGTGCAAATGATTGCGAATGGTAAAGCCATGCTCTCCTGGATCAGATCAGACACATGACAATCACAGATTTAAATTTTTTACCAGCTCACACTACCTGTCTTTGTGAAGCTTTATTTTTCTCAATCACCTGAAAGAGCACAATAAGGCTGCTGTGTGGTATCCAAACACGGCTCTCAATCCTGTTTTCAGTGGCATTCAGCAGAAAATAAAAATGCTGTGAATACCACTCCTCAGTCATACTCAGAGTATCTCTGATGAGTAAATTACTTCTATTTTTAACACACATTCCCCCCGAAAGAAAAATCTTAGTTTCTTTTAAATAGATTTCTAAGTGTTGTGGTTTGCACTGCTCTGAGAAAAAGCTCAAGATTTTACATGGCCACACTGAGTTACTAGTGCATGTGTTTTTCTGCAAATAGAATCCCTTTTTAAGTTAATATTATTTCGCCTTCTTCATGTAGCCAATAAAAATGCTAATGATGACAGAGCATATTGGAGTGTGGCACTTCCTGCAGAGCACCATCATGGCTGGCCCCTCACAAGCAACACTCTTAATTCCCTTCCAAACTGCCACTATGGCCTCGTATTTTATCACAATGAGCAACTCAAAATTTTAAACTGGTTCACTTAATGTGACTTTAGCTGCTGGCTAACGATCTGGTCATTGGAGTGGTTATCAAATGCCACAGCTTGTCTGGCAATCTCAAAACTTTTTTCAGTCTGTGATTTTTGTCATGGTCTTTCAGAATTTTGCACAAAAAACCGCACAAGTATGAAATCTTTACTTACTCTGGATCTTCTAGCTTATCATTGGAGAGTGCATGTTATACTGTATTATGTATACTGTATCTTCGTGTAGTGATGATTTTTCTCAGAGGTGGCATTGATGTTATGTGCACTTGTTTCTTTTTTTTTTTTATTTTTATTTCTTTTTCCACCAGGACCTTTCAATTTTTATTTTTTTTTTTCTCTCAGTGATTTTCCTTTGCAATGCTCTAGTCTCCCAAAGCATGCTGGGTGCTAAACAATCATTATTGCGTCATGTCGTTGAGCTGCTTTGTGTAACAAGCCAAGGGGGGAGACCAGGGGTGGGAGGGTGGACAGAGGACAAGGAGGAGGAGAAGATAAAATTCAAGCCAGTGCATGAAAATGTCACTAACTGTTTCCTGTAAAGTACAAGTAATGATATCAGCATTGCAAAGCTATTGTCTTTCCAAACATCACGTTTGAATTTGGTTGAGCTTCTTTTATAATCAATGTGTTTTCTTTTCAGTGCAATGCATTTTTAGACCCTGGGTATACAGTTTTAGTTGAGAATCTGCCAATGAGATGAGAATAAATGAAATGATCTTTGCTAGAAAGCTGCTATTATATAGTCTATGCAGTCTGACAGTATATTGTGAAAAAACTTCTACTTTGAGTCTCTGGAATAGTACCTGTAGTAATTTGTCTGCCGTGCACTGCTCCATTAATTCAGTTCTATATGTTTTCCTGGGTTTGATTCCAAATAAAAAGGAAATGTTTATTGGTAATACTGTGTTTTACCTATATTTTCCATGTGTTTTAATGTATTTTTCCATCTAGCAAAATGAATTTTGCACAGCTCTACTTCTGAAGACGGTAAAATAAAGACATAGCAACTCCCAGACAAATTCTCCCACTCCTCTGTTGTATGCAGCACTCCAAAAAGGGGCTGCATTTTGATGGGATACTCTTAATGAGATCAGTTCCATAGAATAGTCACTCTTGGACCAAAATCCTTCTTAACACCTTTAGAGGCATCATGAATGATATCCCCAAATTGGCAAGGCAATTCCAAATATTTTGCCCTTTGAACATCTGGGTCTTTGCATCAGTTGAGTTTAGGCGGAATCCCTTCTTGGAAAGAAGCCATGTCCCTCCCTCTCCATGGAGGAGGGACTCAACCTGACAACAGAGAAATATGAAGGCAGCACCAGCTATTGGGAAGAAAATGGCTCTGAATGGCATGGAAATATGAAGCCATTGAATGAGGAAGGGAGCTGCACCTTGTGTGTGTGCTGGAAGCTTCCCCTAAAGCTAGAAAATAGAAGTGCATAAAACAGGAATCACCCTGTAGGCAAAAAAAAATATTTGCTCTATGTTGCCAATACTCTTCTAGTGAAAAGTTAAATTGGGTTGACTAGTGTCACATGTCAACCCTCAGCCTGAAACAGTCATCCTTGGACACTTTGGTTTCATGTTCTTTTGCAGACAAAAGTGGACTTAGGGGAAGATATGTAGTACACAATTGCATTTCAACCCAATTACTACAGATTTTTTTCCCTTTTTATAATTTTCAGTTCTTTAGCACGCATCATTGACCAAGATGAATTTTCAAAGAGGGCTAAGAAAGAACAATGGGGTTGTTAAGTCCAGATGAACACATCTCATAGAATAATGTATTCTCTTACTGGTCTTTCCACCTGACTTACTGACCTGATTAAATCAACTGATTTTTAAAATATGATTGCTGCTCTAAAGTGTTTGCTCTTCTGTTTCTTTTCTGTGGAGTTTTTTTGTTTGTTTGTTTAAGTCATTCCAATGCAGCACCACTAGAAGACACTAATTTGTTATCATGGAGTAAATTTGATACAACAATAACAACCCTTTTCTCATATAGAGCCACTTGCTAGATATAATCTCAGTCTTCACAATGTTTGCTTTCTTGAAAATGATGAAGTGATGAAATATAGAGCAGACAGTGAAAAAATGAATTATAGATTCATAAATTGCAGAGATATTGTTTTTATACAATTTACTGATATTTAAGCATTCATAAATATGTCAGCTTTAATGTTGAATGCTGAACTACCGAACTAAAAACTGAAATAACCATATAATATTTCTTCCTTTGATACTCATTTCTATGTCTTTGGAAATAAACTGGATTCTCCTGTACATCCAGGCAGAAGGCAGTAAGTTCCAGTTGTTCTTAGCCCAGTGTTACCAAACCTCGTACAAGATAGAAACAGCTTGGATTTTTTTATTAGCAAAACCAGAAAAATCTCTCACATCCTCTACCCCCGGCTCCTTTTTCTTTCTTCTTTTTTTCCAAATGATCTTATTTTTAATATTAGTATAAAAATCACAAGAGAGAGGTAATTGTGTAACAAGCAGACTCCTTCATAATCTTTATTTGATTGCTGGAGTGTTATGTATCTCCTTTCTTCCTCTCTGAAACACTGAAAGACATTTTTACAATGAAACACATAGGAAAAAAATTGGAGGTGGAATAATAAACCACAATCAATGATTTCCTAAAATGATTCCAAAGGAACAGTGTTGATGGGGGATCTTTATATGAGAATTATTACTATTATTATTATTATTATTATTATTATTATTATTATTATTATTATTATTGCAGTTTATTTCATCATTTCCTCTGATGATAATGAATATTTTTATCACTTGTCCTGGTGTAAGGTTTTTCAGAGAAAAGGTACATGGCTGCTTTTTGTAAATAATTGAGGGCTAGAACTTTTCTGAAGATGTTCACAGTGTTGTGAGAGCAGCCATGGGAAGAGTAGGTGAAGTATAACCCTGCTCTGCATCCCACGCTATGCACTTTGGCTAAAGCACAGCTGTGTTTCCTGGATTTGAGTCAGTTGTCACTCCTGCCATTGTGTTCACACTGAAGTTAGACAAGAAATTAGTATAACAAAGCATGGCAAGGAAAGTTATTCATTGGATGCTGTGAAGTTGAAAAGCAGTATGAAATGGATTGACAGTTTTGATGATTCATAAAATGCTTGAATTAATTAGAAGAACTGAATCATTGCAGTAAAATAGTTTGCTTTAAAAAAATTAAGACTTGAAAGGTTAAAATACAAATCATTTCTTAGCAGGGAAAAAAACAAAGAGAAATCAACAGAGATATCTTTCATAATCACATCTCACTGTCTCAGTGACTTTGCCCAGGAATGCCCAACTTGAAGTCCAAGGGAAATTCCAGTTTACCTCAAAGGTCCATTTGGTCTTCTTTCAAAGGGTCCCCCAGCCACGAGTGAGGAATAGGCTGCAGACCAGACCACTAGCTCTTTCTTACAGCTTCCCTATTTCCTAAGGCATCTTACACCCTTGCCATACCATGTAACAAGAGGCTGATAGAAGCAATAGAAGAAATGGTGGCAATCAGGAATGGGCTGCTATCACCAGAACTAGCCCCTTTTAGTCTGCATCCTGCCCTTTGTTCACATCTCAAGGGTGCTTGGTACAAAGCCTGCCTGGGAGCGGACCGCAGGTGGGTGAATTGCCCGGGGGTCCTTGGTGTGGACAGGGCCAGTGCCTCACTGGTGGTGGGTGCTGAGGTAAATCTGCTGCTCCCAGTCTCTTTAGGGTGCACATACCAGCAGCACCGAGCGTGGTGGCACAGCCAGACCGTGGTGACAGGGCGGTGTTGGCTGTGTGGTCCCTGGCAGCATGGAGGTTGGACACCTCTCCCTTTGGCGTTCCCTGAAAACAGACTGCAGACAAAGCATCACATCCAGCTCATCAGCTCTGAAGCTTAATTAAAGAGGACTGGTACACTTTGCTGTCTCTGGCAGCAATTTTGATAGCTGGAAGGAAAAGAGAGCCTGAGGAAGGTAGCTTTATAAAAAGAGCTGGGGAATCAATAATTTCTCCATAGCCTCTTTTCCTAAGAAAATCTTAGTCCTTGCAGTCCTACACGTGCCAGTCACAAAGAGAGGGTGAACGACCTGGTTGTGCCAGTGCCAGTGGCCCTACAGGACATGGCTGAGCTCATGAGGTGAGGGTGACCCAGTGTGATTTAACCCTTCTGTCTTTCCCAATCTGTCCAACCACAGGGCTGCTCTTCGCCAATCGTGGTGAAGTTTGCTGACACCCAAAAGGACAAGGAGCAGCGGCGTTTGCAGCAGCAGTTGGCTCAGCAGATGCAACAGCTCAATACTGCCACTTGGGGAAACCTCACAGGTCTTGGAGGACTCACACCACAATATCTAGCTGTAAGTTCATCTCAGAGGTGGTGGCGGTATTATACTCTATTTGTTTTAGGACCATGGCAAATCAGTTTTACTAAACTCCCTGTACTAAACTGATAAATTGTCCAGGATACACAGTGTGTCTTCTTCTGGGTGTGTTTATCTGCAAAACAAATTATAGATTCATAGAAAGCCTTGGGTTGGAAGGGACCTTAAAAAGATCATCTAGTTCCAACCTCTCCACTGTAAATAAAATTTTATTCCATTCATTTTATTGAGGGGTTTGAATGTTAAAGTCTGGGTTTTATAGCTGGAATAAAATTCAAGTTCTTCCTCAGGGGAGGCCAGATAGGCAGCTGGACACTGTAGGGGCCATATCCAAATGGTGCAGTATCTAAACTAGAATGTTGGGGTTCAATCATCAAATTTCCATATTTTCATTTGGAAATAGCTTTTGCTTTAATGCATGGTCCTGTTAATGTTAAACATGCATGGTTCATATCCCCTCATACAGAAGGGGAATGTGGTCAGGAAAAGCTATAAATTTAAAACAGTCTTTTCCTTGGTCCATTTATGAGATGAGAAACAGGTGGTGGCTGCTGTCCCTGCTGGAAAATCTGAAATTCACAGCCTCATGTCTTCAGTCCTGGATGGCCAAGAGAGGCTCCCGTTCATCACAGCTGAGAGGGAGCCTCTTGCTTTTGTGGCTATGGAGTTGAGAGGTCTGGTTGAGGAGCTTTTGAATAACTTGGGGGTTCCTCATGGTTCCATGTAAGATATAACTTCATGAAGTACAAGGCCAAGTACAAAGTCCTGATCCTGGATCAGGGCAGTCCCAAGAACAAGAGCATGGATCAAGAGTAGCCCTGAGGAGAACTTGGGGAAGTGTTGGTGGATGAAAAGCTTAACACGATCTGTCAATGTGCATTTCCAGCCCAGAAAGCCAAACATTTCCTGGGCTGCATCCCCAGCACCGTGGGCAGCAGGTCAAGGCGGGGGGTTCTGTCCCTCTGCTCTGCTTTTGTGAGACCCCACCTGCAGGGCTGCATCCAGCTCTGGGGACCCCAGCACAGGACAGGGACCTGTTAGAGAAAATCCAGAGGAGGCCACAAAGGTGATCAGAGGGATGTAGCACTTCTGCTATGGAGAGAGGGCTGAAAGAGCTGGGGCTGTTCAGCCTCAAGAAGCCTCTGGGACCTTAGAGTTTTCAATACCTGAAGAAGGCCTCCAACAAAGTTAGAGAGGGCCTTTTTGCAGGGGCATTTAGTGATGGGACAAGGGGTAATTTTAAACTGAGATTTTAAACTGAGAGAGGGCAGGTTTACTAGGAAGAAATTGTTCCCCGTGAGAGTGGTGAGAGTGGCACAGGTTATCCAGAGAAGCTGAGGCTGCCCCAACCCCTGGAAGTGTTCAAGGCCAAGCTGTATGGGACTTTGAGTAACTCAGTCTAGTGGAAGGTGTCCCTCCCTGTGACAGGGGGGTTGGAAGGGGAGGATCTTTAAGGTCACTTCCAAACTAACCTGTTCTATGATTCTGTGAAACGGATGTGCCTATATATATATAGTGTATGTATAAATATATAATTTCTGTGCATACAATGTTTTGGTATAGTGATATAAACAGCAATTTACCCAGCAATTAAAAATATATATTAGCACTGAGATAGGGTAAATTGCTATATATGCAAATACCAGTCTAATGAATATCTGTGCGCTTGATTCATAAAGATAATAAAGAAAAAACTGAATTTGCAGGGGTGGGGAAGAATGGACCATGATTGACAGAGATGAGTTATGGTAACTACTAGACTACAGAGGGTTGTAATTAGTCACACTATGTTGGTTTAAATAGATTTAACACCTGGTTGTTAAAAAGAATAAATTGATTAATTGTTTTAAAGCAGCCATGTTATTGAGTTTCCCTTGTGTCTCTGTGTTTCTTAATAGAGATTAGACATTAATATGGATTTACAGCATTGACTCTAGGGATGTTCATTCCAACAGCAGACAGAAGAAAGAGACTACATAAATGTAAAAGAAAGCAGAAATATTCCAAATGTGAAATGATATCTCATTTTAGTTTTATCTTCATTTGCTACATTACTGTCAGATGGATTGCTGTGTTGTGTTGTTCATTTGCAGCTCCTGCAGCAAGCAACTTCCTCCAGTAACTTGGGTGCCTT
The DNA here is from genome assembly GCA_018697195.1 of Certhia americana. Lineage (NCBI taxonomy): Eukaryota > Metazoa > Chordata > Aves > Passeriformes > Certhiidae > Certhia > Certhia americana. The sequence continues at coordinate 4,160,735 of CM031879.1, forward strand.
CAGCGGCATTCAGCAAATGGCCGGTGAGTTAAAAACCCTTTCATTTTCCTCCTGCTATGTTTTGTATTCTTAAGCTATTGAATTCTGTACCTCTAATAATCACATTGTCAGGGGGTGGGGGGCGTGTTGTGTATTAAATGTGGCAGATGTATTGGCAGGGGACAGCTCACAGTTCAGCATCAATAGAAACACTTTCACCCCTCTTTCAGAACTGAAATTAAACCCAGTGCTCCCAGGTTGTGCAAACGTTTGTCTTGCATTAGTCACCTGCCATTTGGCCAAAGTAACCAATTGTAAATTGCAGGAGAGCTCTTAGTCCCTGCAGCCATATCCTGCCCTATGAAAAGTGTCAGGAAAGCAACAACAGGATTACATTCTAATTTCCAGTGAGATTTCTGTGTCCTGAAAAATCAAATTAATGGCAGCCCTCAAACATTTTAATAATATGTGGTGAGGAAAAATGTTCTGACCTTTTTAATGAAACCCAAGATTACAGGCCTACCTTCAGTATGAATTTTCAGGCTCCTTTTATAATCACGGAAAATTAACTGGGTGCCTTTTTGACTTTGGAACCCTAGTTGGCAAAATTACACAACAGAGATTTTATGTAAAAGTATAATCTTCAGTCTGGAGTAAAAAAAAAGAAAGAAAGAAAAGGGAAAAAAGAATCAAAGTGTGAGCGGATTTGAAAGCCAGCTAGTTGGAGGGTTTCTTAGTAATGAGCTGTGTGCCAGTAGTAACTGATGTGTAGTGATTAGCAAAAGGTCATTCCCACTGTGTGACCTACCATGCTGATATCCTAACTTAACATGATGCTAGAGAAGGCAGCATGTGCAGTAAATCAGAGCACAGATGCACATTATGCCTGCCGTGAGGAACTGTTAAAAAGCTTTTTTTTTTCCTTGTTACAGGAAAGAAAAAAAGAATCACAAAACCCCTAAATTGCTACATTAGTTTATTTTAATCATGAGCCCACTGAATCAATGAAATACAACATTACGCTTGCTTCATCATCACAAAACAAGGGCTAAAATATTCAGAAGTCTTTATGAGTGCCATTTCTCATTCTTTTTTTAATCTTGGTCTTTTGCTGCTTCTGGTTCTGCTTTGAATGAGGCCTGAAATACTTTAACAAGTATATATATACCACACTGGATAGCTACACCCCACAGGTATTCTTTGCTCAATTGTTATATTATGCCATTATTGCAGTGACATCAGAGAATAATGTGAACCTGCTGTCTGACAATATAAATTGGCCTACAGATGACAATATCTCTGAATTATTCTCTCTTCCTCAGACCTGCTGGCAGTGCTTGCTGGTTCTATTATGTTACACTTGCAATCAAGCATTTTTTCCATCAAAATAATGTATCTTAATATGATAAACAGAACAGAGCAGTTCAGCAACAGTTTTATACTTGGCAGTTTTGGAAGTGGTTTTGAGCTCAAAGATTGTATTTTAATGTTTTCTTATTTGGTTAAGTCTACAAAATGAAAGAATTGGGACACTGAGGAAAAATAATGTGATATCCATCGCATTATGTGCACCTTAGAAGTTTTTGTTGCTTATTTCTCATGTTAGTGTAGCTTCAGCTTTGTTTTCAAAAACTGTGTTGAAACTAAGGATTTTAGCCAAGTATTTCCAAGATGGGCTTTCAATCCAGAATGTGATTTATTCTCTGAAAATCATATGGTCTTGAGACTAAGAGAAAGTCATCTCAAGAAATCATAGTGGCACATCACTGTTACTCAAGGGATATACTTTTTTCAACTGCAAATTAGATTGCTAATGCACTCATCTATAGGATAATTTGATGACTGACTGCCTCTCTTGGAAAAAAAAATATTTTATATCTTATATTCATGTTATCAAAACAGCTTGAAGTTTACTCCTTTCCCCAAAGCATGTAACTTAAATCTTTATATTCAAGGTGAAATTAGTGATACTAAGTTGTTCTCCAAGATGCATCTCTACATGAAAGTGCCAAAGACTAAGCACTATTGCATTGTTAGAACTGAGAGTTCATGTCCTCTCTTTGGAAATCGGGCAGTACTGTGTCATGCAGTGCATCTGGTATTAACAATTTGTACGTTATGTTTTGTGAAAGGAATAAAAAGTACTCCTGTGTCTGCAGCAAGAGCTTGCATTACCAGCTGAAGCCATCTTTGAACATTTGTGAAGGCCTAGAGCTTTTTAACTTGAGCTGTATAGCTTCATTACACAAAAAAAGATTCTAATATGTAATTTCATATTGCATATAGTTTGCCTATTAATATAACATTTCAAAGTGAGGAATAAAATCCAGATACAATTGAGTGAGGTGCTAAAGAGGATCCGTCATTGCAGCTTTCAGGTTCTTTGAACTTTGTGTTTGAGGGGTGCAACTTTTATCCTTGAAGACGATGGGTGTGCTTACCATGTAATTCAGACACTAAAACTTTGATCAAAAGCCACATGAGCCATTGAAATTCCACCCTTACTTCCATGTCAGGGCTCTAGCATCTCTTTTGTGCTTAAATCTTGATGAAGTCACGGTTTGCTACATTAGGACTTCTGGTGCAAAATTAGGGCCCTTTGGATCTGCAAGTGTTTGTTTGTACTGCTCAAGCTTGTGTTGTTGCTGTACAGAGCAGAAAGGGCACAGCACACACCCCACTGCACATGTGAAGAGTTATTTGCTATGCTCAATGACATTATTTCTTAAATCAAAGCAATTTTCTTTGCTAGCAGAGCAAAGACACTGCTCTTCACAGTGCAGTTTTAAATTCCCTTTCCCTAATACCATGCCTCAGACTGGTTAAAGTAGTTTTTATGTTTCAAAAGCAGTAGTTCTTTGATTTTGGTGAAGGGAGTGGGATTTTTAGGTGTTTGTGATTGAAGAGCATTAGAGTTTGTTTGCTTGTTTGTTTGTCTGTAAGCTGGGAATACAGTCCAAATAAAAAGGTGATTTTTTCTTAAGAAATCTCTAACATACAGACATTAAACACTCAGCACCAGATTTAAAAGTGAACACAGTTCTTACTGTAGCAGCCCTCTGACCCTGCTATATATTAAGCATCGTGTGAAGTCCAAGCAAATGGACTGGTTTAATGAAAATTTGAGATCCTGAAATTTGAGAGACAAAAAGCAGTAGCTTGCCATTTAGCTGTCCAAACTTTAAGGTTCCATGCCTAATTCTGCAGTTTAGTTTTATCTCATTTCTGTTGAGAAATGAGATTTTCATGAAATCATTCTACTTCATGAGTCAAGCCAAAGAAAATAAGGTAATATGTTGAGACCGGTAATAAAGTTGGGAGAGCTGGCAATGGTGTCTTTGGTATTACAGTAATCCCCTGGTCTTGAGTATGGGCACTAATTCTACCTTGCCAAAGCCTGCTTCATTGTCCTGTATAAAACATGCAAGGACATGCATCCTTAGGAGTATATTTCATAGTGAGCACATCCTCACTTTACCTCCCCTTCTCTGATATCTTCTAATGCTAATGCTAATTCAGAGGCAGTCTCACATGCCTCTCCAGCCTCAGTGTCTAGCCCGCACTTTTTCTTTGGGGAAGGCTAATAATGTAGATGAATTACATTATGTGATTTGATTGTCTTACTTTAAAAGACAATGTAAGCTACATTAAACTCTAGCAACCTTTCAAGCAAACAAAAATTCCTCCTTCAAATACATACAAGTTGCAGGGGAAGCTTAGTTCAAAGGAGATTGATGTTGCTTGAATGTTTGAATTGAATTTGGCTGTCAGTGGAGCAGGTCCTAAAAGCTGCAGTTAGTTAAGCCAACCTGCCTAAGAGCTTGGAAATTACTATACAGACAGTCTAAAAGGAAGCTTACTATTGCTAGGATGATCATAGAAAATATTTCAATGTTTTCAATATTTAAACAGTATGCAGTCTAGGAAGATTTCCTACAGTCTATTAATGTCAAGTGTTTTGGCAGGAATAAATATTGGTTCATGCAGCAATATTTCTGTATGTGTGACCATTCAAGACATAAAAAAATGTACAGTACTCATAAAAGACACAAAGGGCTTATCTTAATTTCATTGACTAGACAGTGTATTTTGCTTTCTGAAATTATACAGGAGGAAGAACCATGGGTTTTTCTTTGCCTTTCAGATTCCTAAACCCTCTGCAGGCTGGGACTTTTTTATATCTTTCCAATGTATATTTTTTTTCCAGTCCCGTCCAAGTTCTCTCACAGTTTGGTTGCATTTTGGGTTGAACTTCTGGCCCTTTCTGAGCCCTGCTCTATTCATTCCACCCTTCTTCCACTACCCAAGCCAGATTTCCTCCTGTTGCAGGGTCTGTAGGAGCAGATGGGTGAGAGAAAGTCTGTGAGGTTCTGCTTTCTGAATATTTTCCTCTAATTGTTGGATTGGCTCAGTGGATCTGGAGGGACCAGTTGGAAGCCAGGACCATCTGCACAAAAGCTCTATACTTCTGCATTGGCCAAAGGATCCTTTGTATCCTCTGACTCTTGGATGGCTTCATTCCAGCAAAGCCATACAGAAGGAGGATTTCTCCTGCTATGACCTCTTTAGGGATATCATATTAAAAGTAAAGGTCACCAAGAAACTGTTTCCAGCTCAAGGGAGATAGCTGTTTCTTAAAGATAACTACCAGTTTTGAAAATGCTGACCTCAGGGACCAAAAACATTCAGCTTTAGTAACACTAATTCTATTGAAAGTCCTAGTTATTTTAACACATAAAATTAGCGGTTTTATTTTTTCTTCTTCTTCTTTTAACTAATAAATTAAACAACTCTGTTTAGCATTTTTGGAGAGACAGAGTTTGCAGCAAGTGAGCCTGTTCACAACCCACACATTGCTCCTTCTCAGAGAAGAAGGAGAGGCACCTTGAGAGGAAAAAGCAGTGCTCAGCAGTTAGGAGATATGCTTATTCAGGTGGTAAAAGTGCACAACATGCAAGTTTGGCCAAGTCTAGGCACAAGATCTGTAGCCGTGTGTGGGCTTTCCATAACCAGGAAATGGAGGGTGAGGGGATGAGGGGGCTTTTTATTGCCTTGGCCCCTCTGTGGATGGAATTCATCCGACTGAACCTCAGTAGTTTGGAAAGCAGGCATCCCATCTCCCTGCAATGTCAGTGTAGAGGGAGTCACCCCCAGGCAATGATTCATCCTAACAAGGCTGGGGTTAATCTATTTTATGGATATTAGGAAAATACTACATATATTAGGACAAAATTCTTCACTGTGAGGGTGATGAGGCCCTTGCACAGGTTGCCCAGAGTGATGTGAATGCCCCATTCCTGGAACTGTCAAGGCCAGGTTGGACAGAGCTTAGAGCAACCTGGTCTGGTGAAAGGTGTCCCTTGAAAGGTGGGTTTCAAGCTTTGTGCAACCTGGACTAGTGGAAAGTGTCCCTGCCCATAGCAGGGAACTAGAGGTTGGAACTAGATGTTCTTTATGGTTCCCTTCCAACCCAGATGTTCTATGAGTCAATGGTTTTATGATTCTCTTTTAGGACCAGATGATTTCATTATCCCCCTCTCTCTTCTTTGACTATAGCAACAGCCTCAGTGAGTAACTTTTTTTGGACAAAAATCAGATGAATCCTTCCCACTAGGAAGAAGTTTCAATTGACAAAAGCACTCTTCTTCCCAGGATGTGTTTAGTGCATGTATTACCTAAAAATGAGCTGAAATCCTACATAAATCAACAAATGGCTCAGGGGGTGTTGGAATTAGGTGATCTTTAAGGTCCCTTCCAACTCAAACCATTCTATGATTCTGTGAACCTGCTGTCAGATTCAAGCACATACTCTTAAAATACAGGGTAGAGTCAATTGTGGACTTAAAAGCTGTTTTAAGGGCTTTACTCAATCAAACAGTAATTGATCAGGGTACCTCAAGCACTTTTCAGATAAGCAGCTTTTCTAAAAGCAGAAGCAGAATATATATGGTTTGATGGAGGTGGCACTTAGATCTCCTGTCCATTTTAATTCTTAGAATACTGCTGGAATAGCCTCACCCTCTACACCTTTGTGCACATTTTACCATCAGCATCCAAAATGGCTGATGTCAGTGTTAGCAAATAGTTGCTTTTTAGCCTGGAGATGATAAATTTTACCTTAATCCACATTTTTTTTTAAGCCGCAGCCAGGATTTAATTCAGATGGAATAAGTCCTAATAATTGAGAAGGATAAAAACTCCAATGCAAAGGAAGTCAAGTCGGTGGGAACTGCTTATGAGCGATCAGATTTGGTCCTGATAATCACCACTGACTTTGAATCTCTCCATGCATACAGTGCCACTAAATGTAGCTGCTGCCTTCCTTTTTTAGGAATTTGTGCAGTAAGCAAATCTCAGCTATTTTCTAATATGATTTTATTATGGTTTTAGAAACCCATGAGCTGATGAGGCCTAAGAAGTCTTCAGGAATGGCTTGTGACTCCGTTCCCTCCTCTACAAATACCCAATAATTCCAAATTTACAGTTATCACAGGAGGAAAGCTGCAGTGACTGAAATGAGGCAAATTACTTCATTGTATGAAAGTTTGTGTCAGAGGCAGCACAAGAAGTTGTAAAATGTAAATCTCGTGCTCTCAAATTTCCCCGTGTTTTCACAGAACTGCATCTGTGACTGTGCAGCACTACAAAAATTTCCTGTGAATGTGCTAATAGGCCTTATGAGAATGTTCTATCACCATCCATCTGTCACTTTTTAACAGGCCTGATTGGCAAGCACTTGTAACAACTGACATCTGTTCTCGCTTATTGATATGTAGATTTATGGTAATTGCTGTGAACAATAAGACAAAAAATTACCTAAGGTGAACATTAAATTAAATTTTCATGCCCCTGTCCTTATAAATAATTTTTTTAAAAATCTTAAGTTTCAAGCAAGGCATACGGTGCATCTGTTTTGTACATAATTTAATTGTTTTTTTAATCTGCCAAATAACAAAATGAAAGTTGAATTTCCTTGCGATCTTGAATATTTGCCAAGCTGATAGCACATTGGTAAATACATGTTATTAAAAATGGAATCAAACTGTATTGTGAATCTGGGGGTTTTAATCATTTCCCTTTAATTCCCAACATTGTCTCCATCATGAAGATCAAGAGTTATTCCTTACCCAGAAGGGTTTTTTTTTTTCTCTACAGGAGGATATTCATTTTTCATGTGCAGCTCTGCCTATGAGGCTGTTCCTCAGTGTTAAGCAATTTGCATTTCTTCAGAGAGGTGCATTTGCTGAGTGAGCAGCACTTTCAAATAAAATCCATCTACTCATTTGCTGGCCAGCTCTGTTGCGGGATTTGGGACTGTTTTGAAAAACTGTAGGATGTGAAATGTGTGAAGTGTGTGTGTGAAAGGGGAGAGAATGAGAGAGCAGATTCATCCCACAGAACTGCAGAACTGTACCTTAGCTGAGGTTCAATTGAACCAAAAATCCACATTTGAAAGCAAAGTACTTTTGGGGTCTGGGACTTCAGAGCATTTGGTTTCCCTCCAACAAGTTTGTCCAAGAAAGTGGGATGTTGACACTCGTGACAAGATGATGGGAGAAACCAATAAGAGGGAGCAGAAATGGTAAAATGCCTGGGGAATGTGAAACAGTGATGACAGGACTTATTTTTCAGATATTTGAGCAGACACAGGATCCTAAAGAGGACGCATATTAAGTGATAAAAGTGTTGACAAAATGGGCTCTAGAGCATACTGGGTGACAGTGTGTGCCACGAGCCCTTGCTGACACTCACATTTGGGTGCTCAGTTCTGTGGGGGTCTTTGCTGTCCTTCTCTTACTCAGGTTTGACAACAGCCAGCAGGTTTCTTCACACAGACACCCAAGCTGACACCCTGTAACATCTGCAGGCTGTTTTGTGGCCAGCGTCTTACAGTCACCACTACCATAAAACAAATTGGGTGGGAAGACAACTTCATCACCACCAAGCTCTTGTTCATTCATCTTCTTTGGGCATGGAAACTCATTTGCCAAATTGATGGGTTCCCCCTGTGCTTATACAGAAAATGTCCCACCATTTAAAACAAAACAAAACAAAACAAAACAAAAACAAAAAAAAAAAAAAAAAAAAAAAAAAAAAAAAAAAAAAAAAAAAAAAACCAGTTTTTTCTGGAATGAGGCAATGACAATATTTGTTTTGCATTCACAGAGGTGCAAGGGTGATTCATGAGTGCAGAGAGAGCAGTTGCTTGCTTTGCTCCCTGATGACCTTGTCTGGCCTAGGCTGTCCTCTAGAATGATTCTATATTCATCACAATTATTAAATCCTACCATGTACACCATTTAAAAGTCCAAAGAAATCCTCACACAGAAGAAATATAAGCTAGTTGTGACTGATCCTTTTGATGAATAACTTAACAGTGGGTGATAGAAAGCCATTCCTCTGGAGGAGAGCAACCCACTGCTTTCCCAAATCCTTGTTACAAAATTGCATGAAAATAAGGCCTCAGTGAAGATCAGCAATGTTTACTGGATATTCTTTGCTGAATTACTTATTCTCCTTATGAAATAGGAAGGTAAATTATAATTAAGGACTGATATCAGAGCAGGATGAAAATGAATTCCATATCTCATTTTGGGGGTTACTGACTGCTTTGTTCACAAAGATTTGGGTTCCAGCTTAAGTATTTTCCATCCCCAAAATCTTGTTTGAAATAGTCTGCAGTTTTACTATTAAAGCAAGATAATTCTTCGGTGGGGAAAAAAGTACTTACACCCAGGGTAATCCAGTAAGTCAGACAAGTAATTTAAAAAAATAAAACCATGTTGATTGCATACCTGAATCTCTGTCTGGACTGTGTCTTGCAAAATAGTTTGGATTAGTAATGTTTGAGAAAAGCCTTATCTTTTAAGATGGTCTTTAGCCTCCAAAAAGAAACCTTAAAGAGCTTTCTTGGTACCATAATTTATCCAGGTGTCTGTCTTGGATCAACTAAAATCTTAACTCCCACCACTGCAATTGCATCACATTTTCAAAAACACCAACATCTGAACTGAATTTGGGCATTGACTGAGACATCCACATTAGAACTTCAGTCAAATTCGGGGCTCACCTGAGGCCTGAGCTGCCTGTTGGAACACGCTCTATTTAAATCTGGGGCTTTATTCAGAAATAGATGCTTATATCAAGGTTCATTTCACAGTCCCTAATGCTGTGACAGTAAGAATTTCTCTTAATGGAGATTATTGATTGTTCTAACCTGAGTCTGCAATACCTATATTTGAAAGCAGTATCACTCTCCATTATTGCAGGAGTTCTGAATTCCTAGAAAGTGCCTCTCCTTCAGTGCATTTTTTTCCTTCTCACACATACTTACCAAGTATTGTATTTAAACTATATTTTTTTTTTCATTTTCTCCAAGTTGTTGTTAAGCTTCCCTGTTTGAGATACAAAACATGCAGGGAGAAGTAATATCTCTTGTAGGCAAACTAACATTCAGAAAAAATCAGACTAGTTTCTAGGCATTCAAACTCTTCTTTTAGTGTTCCCCAATATTCATGAAGTCCTCCCAGCTCTAGAACTAGGTCTAGAACTAGGTCTAGACTAGGTTAGGTCTTCCTACATAACCTTTTGTGAATGTACTATCTGGACTACAAGAACATAATAAAATTCTTCTAGTCTTTTTTGGGGTTTTACGCTTTGTTAATTCTGTTGAGGGCTCAGGCTCTCACAGGTCTCCTTCATATGTCCAAACCCAAAGGTTGATCTCTTGCTGCCATCCAAACCATGACTCTCAGTCCTTCTGTAAATGCCCAGTCTGAACAGCGCTCCTGGATTCAGCTGGTTTTACTCAGGGGATCCTGAGAAGGATCCAGTCTGGTGAATGCTAGCACCCATCTTATATCTGCATTTTAGCTCTGAAGTATTTCACCTTAGAGTCAGTGCCCATGTACTTTATCTAGTCCAAGGTAAAAGGTATATTCTTTTGAATTCCTCTGGAGACACCAAATCCTGTCCTGATTTAAGCAAATGTATGCCATTCGCTGTTGCTTAATCATCTTTTTTTTTTTTTTCCATTTCACAAAAGTTCTCTTCATTTTTTGTCCTCTTTTGTTTGCCATCTAAATTAAATTAATTAAATTTAAATGCCTCCATTTATTTAAGGTTCTGACTAAAATAAAGGTGCATCTCCCTCACATCTTTTAAAATAATGAAGCAACAAATTGACTCAGTAGACTTGGCATCATAGTCCAGAGCTTACAGCCTGAAAATCCCTGTCTCAGTGATTGCTCTGTGGTCAGGCTGATACTAATTTGATGTTCTTAGTTCATATATGTTTTTAGAAATGAACCATCAAAAGGAAATTGAGCACAATTATTGGCTATTGCACAGCATAACCTTAGTAGTTACATTCAGAGGAGACATGGGAAACAAATTTTATTCATCCCAATTATATGACCCTGTCCTGAATGTGTTTTAAATGCTAGTTATCTTCTTCACATCCCCCATTGTGTCAAGAAATAATATTGTGCCTGGGCTTCATGCAGAGTTTAAATGACTTTTAATTCTACACTTCCCTTAGAAGAGGCACAAACCAGGTTTAATTTTCCTGAAGTATAGGCTGGTGACTTTGGTGCATTCTCTCAACTCCAAGGTAGAGAGATGAGAAACACTCTTCAGGAGCTGTAAGAGGTGCTTTGAGATTATAGCTATCTTACGAATGAAAAAAATCGAGTTTATTGGCAAGGTGCACCCCAAGCTCTATGACCACTGAAAATAGCACTTTTTGATGATTATGATTATGATGATTATTACCTGTTTTAATTAACCCTATTTCTTCTCCATATAGGCATGAACGCTTTACAATTGCAGAATTTGGCAACTTTAGCAGCCGCAGCAGCCGCCGCCCAGACCTCAGCTACCACCACCAATGCAAACCCTCTCTCCACAACGACTGGTGCTCTGGGAGCCCTCACAAGTCCTGGTAAGAGCAGAGTGCCTGCTTCTAACACACAAACATGGGAGTCAAGGGGAAGGTGGGAATTAAAACACTGATTCCATGTTGTGCCATAAGTTCAGGTAAAATGTGAAGAACCTTTAACAGCTTTTTTTTAATACATTTTTGTTGCTGATATTTTCAAGCAACAACTGCTTTTTCAAGTGTTGCAATGTGGACATGTTCACCTTTCCAGATTCATTTCAGGGGCCATTAAAGCCTAACAGACCCATCTTAAAAAACTCTGCGTGAAAATTACAATTGTATGGGAAACTTAAGATAAAATTAGCCTTTCACAAAGAATTCAGAACATGACCAAATTCTTCCCATCCAAAGGAAAATCAACTGAGGTGGTTCTTTTTAATCCCCAAGATACTGATCTTTGATTCCCATCACACGCACATATTGCCTTTACCCTTCCTGAATTTTTGTGAAGTCTTTTTTTTTTTCCCTTCTCTTGCTGGATCTCACCTGAGCTTTCTTCTGTTCCTGAGTTCACAGTTACAGAAGTGATATCAGATGCACAAGGAATACACAGCCAGATTCTGACTTCATAACCCTAAGCAGAAGCCAGATTTATGGGGGCAAAAGGAACAGGATAAGAGGTGGAAATGCCTCTATGACCACCATCTGGAATTCCAGCCATGCTTGTCTTGTGTCTCCAAAACCCTAGAGAGAAACTGGGACAAATTCAGACTTAAGTAACACTTCAGCATCTCCAGAATCCACAGAGATGTTGATTCAGTGTAGTTTCTCTGGGTTTAGAATGATGTAGCTGAGTAGAGAATCTGGTCACTTATTGTTACATAAAGGCTGCAGGGTGTAATTATTTGCATCATGAAGTGTGTTTATTGCTGTTCTAAAAAACATTCATATTATTTTAGACACCACTAAAGAACATTGGTGTTTAATCTTGTTTAAGTGTGTATTTATCCCCTATGAAAAAATAATTCATGTCAGACTGTTTGAGCTCATCAGTAAGGAAAACAATCTTCACTGCACAATAGAACAGGGACTGAGTGTGGTGCTGGGTGTTAGTGCTGGCCAGGGCTCCCATTATATTACAGTTTTATTGTTTGTTTGGGGCAGAGGTTAAATGGAAAGAAGCTTGGCTAGTAGTAAGTTTGTGCAGAATTTTCCTGTTTCTGGCATGAGACTCATCTTGACCTAAAAATAATATTCATTAGCAACATCTCTGAGAAGCAGGTTGGGTGAAAATAAATTTGGCTTGCTGATGTGTTTTTTTTTAACGTGAGCAATCTCTTCCCTCTGTCCTGGAGGTGGGACTGAGCACTTTGCAAAAGGCTATTGCCAGTGTCAGCGTTTCCATGTTACATCTGCCTAAATGCCACCCATTTGTAGAAGCAGAAATGTTACATTTCATGCATGCTCTGTGATATCTCTGCAGTTTAGCTGATAAATGTCTGAGCAGTCTTGTCCTCCCAACACACATACAACATATCTTGACCCACACTGACAAGAGTTCCCAGGGCAGCTCAATGCACTGCACTGTGGGGCAGAGGGGCTGGAATTGACTGGAATTTAATTCCCTTTTTCTTTGCTGCTCTGCAGCACAATGGCACCAGAATGTTCCTGTCATGTGCTTTGTTTTGCCATGATTTTTTTTTTGTTTGCCATTTTTTCCCGTCATGTTTGCCACACAGAACTTGGATTCAACCTTAAGGCCCACATTTCTCTCTTTCCCTCTCAAACACAGTCTTCTTATCCAGCCTGACTTGCTGTTCCCTTTTAACCTGGTCTTGAGGCTCCTTGAGTACATGGGAGGATGTTTTATCTGATGTCCCAGTCTGCAGAGGCCCATGGTAGACAGGTGCTTCCACTGGGCTGGGCAGATATATCTTTGGGGTAACTAGAGCTTCCTATTGCTCAGGGTGGGATTGTAGAGCAGATACCAAGGATTTTTCCAAAGAGGTTAATGATTTTGGCTATCACACTGAGCTTGTATTATTTTCAAAAAATTCTGAAACATTTAGCCTTTCAAATAGTATCTTCAGAATGCCAGTTGCCTTTGAAAGTCTTATAGATGGTACCTGTACACAGTTGTTTCTAATATTAGACAGCTTGAAAAATCTCTCTAATAGGTCCACTGACCTATTTATGTTGCACAGCCAACCCAAAATCAAGCCTTGTTAAAATGCTCTTCAGTTTAACCTTCCTTATCTTGTTCCACACTCTCCACCCTATTACATATTTTGTAAACCTGAATAATATCTTCAATGATTCTTCTCTGCTCCATGGAAAATGAATTTAGTTTGATAAAGCTTTTCATAGTAGCTCAAAGTGTTTCCACTAAAACTTGAAATAGGTTGGCAGAAAACATTTAAATCTGCCTTTCAATGTGTGCATGTTTGGAAGCCTTAAGGGTATTTTTTTGGTCTAGTTTTCCTTTAATAGAACACTTCAGTTTGTTGTGTTCCATAAGTGTAAATTATTTTGTCTGATTTCAAAGCCTGCACTGAGCCCAGGAAGAAATGTTTGCATCTCTCCAGATAATGCATTAAATTAATACTTCTTAGTTGAGAAAACAGCCCACATTTGGGACAGTGCAAAGGTAGATGCTTAAATTAATCCTTTCTTGATGTTGTTAAAGGCAAAATACTGTACAGAATGGAGATGGGCATAAGTGTGTACTTCCAGTATGCCTTGAACCATGCCACATAAATCATAACCATGTTTCTAGCCAGATATATCTCCCCTGAAGATCTCCCCTGAATCAATCTTTGACCAAGAGCTCTTGTTCTGTCCTTTGTAAACATGTGTCACAAGAGCCCCCAAAAGATGGTTGTTTCAGTTAAAATTCATCTTGAAGCTTAATTTTACATAGATAAGATTTAGCAACCATCAGTGCATCACACAAGTACAGAGGAGACCGTGGTCAGGCCAACTTCAGTGCACTGGCAACACAGAAAAACAGGCCAGGAAGTGAGGAGCCAGCAGGACATCTGATATTTGAGGATTTCCAAACAAATTAAACTCCAGTGATTTCTCTCCCATACATTTTGACTAAATAGCTTTGACCGCAAGAGAGTCTAAGGACACTCATTCTCCTCCATGTGCTAAATACTTTCTCTTAAGCTTGAAAGAGTATTCATTCAGAAAGAACAGAGACAATACAATCCCCCAAACTATTAATTTTTTTATAATTGTAAATTTATAATTTCAATTTTGCATACCCATGGAAGTGTCTCCCTACAGCATTGTTAGAAATGATTTTTTAAAAGCCTTTGCTTAAAAAAACATGAAAGATTAAGCTTTCATTTTAGTAAAAATCCCCTCAGGCAATAAATAGGTTCTTTTGTCTCTTGGCCCTGGAAAAAAAATTAAAATGGTTTAAATTGCCTATGGTTAAAGTAACTGTTTCTTGCAATTATCAGATGGTAGTGAATAAAAATTAAAATGAAATCATGAAAGACTAAAACCAGGTAAAGGCATATTATGTCTTTCATGAGTTTCTCATGGGTCTTTTGAAGACTCATTTAATCATCTTTCTTGTCTTTTATTTTGATATGATAATTGTTTCCTTTATTTACTTTAATCACCTCTATTTAGCTAATTAATTCTTCACTTTATTTTCATTTCACTGGCTTAGGATACTTTTCCTGTTTTAAAGACGGGTACCTGTGCTATTTCATACTGTTTTAAAGGCAGGTGTCTGTAGCATTTCATAACACAAGGATGTGGGCTGGGGTAGCTTTTACCTGACTCCAGGTTTGTCTCATCCAGTTTGTCTCAGTTCCCTTTGGGTGGGGACCTGGAAGTTTGCATTTCTTGTTAACTGGGAAGGGATTTTGGAGGGACTACCTCAACTGTAGTCCAACTCTATCCACACTGTAAATATCTTAATTTGGGCAGGATGAATCCCATCTGAGTGTCAGGAACCTTATTTTCTCCTCCAGAGAGTATCCTTGACACATCCTGTAAAAGGATCATCGAGCAAAGAGCTCGTGGGGAGGCTGCTATTCCAGAACCTGCAGAGATGCAGGGTTCATTCAGTGGGTGGTGGGAATGCCTGGAGGTGGATGTGAAGGAGGGGCATCTAAGCTCAGAATAAAAGTATCTGTCCCTAACACTGCTGACATTTAATTTCCCTCAGTTGACCCACTACCCTAATTTTTCCCAGAGTAATAACATGTATTCTGACTGTCCTGGGTGGTACCAGGCTAATACAGCACTGTAAAACGTGGACCACTCAGAACAGGGTGGTGAAAGCCATGTCCAGTCAAGGTCTGAGTATCTCCAAGGATGGAGATTCCACAGCCTCTGTGAGATCATTTCAATTTTGTTCCTTCAAATTCACACACAAATGTTTGTTTCAGTAACCAGTAGGAAAGCCCTACTATGTGTAAATTAAGAGACGAAACATCTAATTATATATCCAAATTTATCTGCATGAACATACACAATATAATTTCTGAGCTGTGGGGGGATAGAATTGCTAAACCAGAAGCTAATTCAGTTTCAGTCTTAGGAGCCTTCATTTTCCATGACACTGTCATGATTATTTGATTCTCTAAACTATTATTTATTTACACAGCTGAACTAGCTATTCATTCTTCAGTAAAAAAACTCTTTAGTTCAGTTTATCTGCTGTGTAAACCTAAGAGGAAATATTTGGGAAAAAAATACTGATAGGGTAGAAAGTGAGAAAGTGAGACTATTTTCCTGTAACGACCTCTTAAAATCCAGCACAGCTTTTGAGCTTTTGTCAAATTATGTCAGTATTCAGCCATTAACTCTTACACTGAAAAAGAAAAAAAAAAAATCCCCTAAGCACAAAAGTCTAAAAATATTCATTTTCAGACAGATGCTGACATTGAAGAATAACAGTCCCTAAAAAAGGAAGACTGTGAAGTATAGAATAAACTGAAAAAGAAAAAAAAAATTACACTGCCTTTCCTGTAAGAATTAATTCATACTCTCCCTCTGGTCAAAGCAAAGAATTATAACTTATAGCTATCATCTGTGGCTCATTATTTTCTCTACCCCCTAATCTACTATGAAGATTGTCTTTGTTAGTTAAAGGTGTTCATATTGTGAGCACAGTTGTTGAAATGGCAGAGCTTTTTTAGAATACGCAAGATGCCTCACCTGAGAAGCAATGAAGAATGTTCAAATAACCATTCTTAGAAGATTTGCTTTTTGTTCACTTCAGCACAATACATTTTTCTCCAATCAGTGGCGCAAGGCTGCCACTGTGACATTTTCTTCGAGGCCAGTACACCCACTGAGATAGTTGTGATTTGCTTCCAGGATGATCCAAAAATAACCCTACCAGTAGGTGTGTAGGAAGGTCTGACAGTTTGCTAAAGACTGAATTGAAGTAGATATTTCATGTTGGAAAAAATCAGTTTAGAATGCAGAATGGCGCTCGTCATGCTGTAGTACAAATTGGGTTTTTTTGTGCCATTTCATGTGGAATTAATGCATGTTCCATTATTGTAAAATCATTTAAAATAAGCTTTATTAGTTTTGCAGAATGTAGAAAACTTCCCTAGTATAATTTTCATTATTTTTAGGATAAAGATACAGTTGATAAATATAAGGCGTAGCTTAAATAAAGATTTTAACATACAGTGTATGTACACTCTTAACCCAAGCGTAAGCTTTTAGATTTTGTATTTAAATCTAGTTATATATATAGCATTGTTACCTTAGAGCTTGGAGGACAGAGAATTTCAATGCCTTAATCCTGATCTCAGCACCAATATTTTAAAAAAATATGTTTTCAAGGAAGCTATGGAAGAAAATCTTGCCCTAGCATGCCCACATCCCAGTGCCTGTTGTTGGACTGCATACTTCAAGGAGATTTGTGACAGGACAAGTATATTTCTGAACTGTTGTGTGTCAGCTGGTCTTGCACACATGGTGTTAAGTTTCTGAGTTTGTGCTTAGGCTCCTCAATAAGTGAATTGATTTTGACTGCTCTTAGTGCCCAGAGATTATGCTGCTTCTTGGAGAAATATATTGGTACTAAGCCCATCTGATAATTAGGCCACCCTTAAGCAGGCATGCAAGTGCAAGTTGGAGCCAAAAATAGGAATCTGGACATGTATTTTTGACCTATATTTCTATTTCTAATAATGCTTCAATATATCTTAAATAACTAACGTAGAAAAGAGTGGGAATTGTGGTTAAGAATCTGCCAGAGTGCCAGAACAGTAAAAGGGGAGGTGATGGGTTCATATGGAGCCTCCCTGGAACAGCACTGTCTCTCCCTGGTGTCTTCATTGGAAAAATGAGCCAGTGATAACCTGAAGGGTGCTGATGGCAGCAGACAGGCCATCAGTTTGCTGTTTGCATATTTGTCCCTTAAAATGTAACAGGTCTTTGTACATCCTGTCAGAAGGGTTTCTGAGCAGGTGCCTCAATGCAGCCCGAAGGATCTCAGGGAGGTTCAGGCACTGGGTGGGCTCAGGGTGGGCAGAACTGGAGTGTGAAACTGCCTGAGAACTGCAGGGGTCATTTTGGCAAAGCTCCTCCTCTGTTTTAGAATCAACATTATCAATTTATTGGTATTTATTAATTTTTGGCACAGAAATCTCCAGCTGTTTCCTCAGAATTCCATTAATACCAAAGGACAGAAACGTGCATATTTTCAGTCAAGCATTGTGCTAGTTAATTTTTTTAGGGTTTTTTGTTGTTTTTTTTTTTTCTTTCAGGAAGCAGCATGCAGTACTAAACCATGGATTAGTAGGATCTAATTCAACAGGAGACATGTTTGTTTTTTAAACATTATTACATTATCATCTTCCTAAAGTATTAAATCCATTGCCTTAGCACATTTCAGGATTTACTTTGCTTGCAGTATACAAATAACACGTATAATACATTATATTTTGTAAGTGTCTCTCTACCCCACTCTTAATCTCTATTTCAAGCTATAAGAATCCTAGTTTGTAAAAATTTTTTCTTTCTGTTGGAAGCACTATTTGAAGTTCATTCAGGGTTGCTTTCTACTAAAGAAAGATGATAGTATCAGCTTGCCTACACATATATCTTACATGAAGTTACAAGCCCAGAAAATGCTGCAGTTCATAATACCCAGGAAATAATGTAAATCTTAGAAAAACTTATGCATTTGAAGGAGCTTTCAACTACTGCCAACAGTGTTCCTTCAATCCTACTGGATTGTGCTTGTGTCCATGGATACTTCTGGTCTATTTACCCAAGGCAGAAAAATTATAATTAAGCGTAAGAAAAAATATAAAATTTTTATTTTATTCTATTTTTTTATTGTTGTTGATGTCTTAACCTAATTGTTTTAACATTCTCGCAAAAGAACTAGTTGCTTGGAGCTGATGAATTATTTTATGCAATGGCCAAACAAAAATATCTCCAACAACTGCTTGAGTTTAAAACCAAGTAAAATAAGCCCTCAACTGCCTTTGCTGGTGCAGAAAAAAAAAATGAGTAATATGGATGAAAAGAACCAGTGTCACAGTGAACTTAATATGACTTTACAATTGGTCTGCAAAGGGCCTGGCTGAGTAACTTTACATGTGGCAAGATTAATCCTCAAGTTCTGCAGCTCCCAGGGGTAAACAACTGCATTTTGTGGATGTGCTATTTCGATAAGGTTGTGCTTGCACACCCCACTTAGAAACCCATCTGCCATGGAAATAATTGCATGCACCTTCAGGATTCATAACTCCTTTAACTACAAACTCAAATTTTTAATATATAGTTTAGTTCATGTCTATTCTAAAATACCACGCATAGGATTCCTAAGTGTCAAGTTTTTAGAAACATCTTGTTGCAATGGAAAGACAAACACTTCCCAAGGACTGTTTACCTCATCTTCAGACAGATATATGAGAGAGGTGAAAAATAAGATGAATCAGGCCATCCTCTCCCATGTACTAGAATTTGAATTGTCATATATGCATGTGATAAGCACTTGTAGAACAAAAGCATTGCTTACCTTGAATGATAGCCTTGGACTCCATTGACACTCTTCTTTCTTTCCTTTTTTTTTTCTTTTTTTTTTTTTTTATTGGAGAGATGCTACTGCATGTTGTTTGTCAATGCTTAGTGCTGAAATTGTGTCAAGATGTTGCAGACACACCAGGGGCTGTGTGAAGGAACCTGTACTCCAGGCAGGAGATCCTGGCCTCAGTAGAGCCTTCTTGATTTTAGATCAGAAATTCTTCGGAAAGTGATTTATAAGTGGCTGTATTCTGAAGTGGCTCCACATGGAGGTCATTTCAGCATCGGGGCATGCAACTCGGAACAATAGCCTGCTCCAAATTGTGTGAGATAGCTGTAATAAACATGAGAGCACAGCTGGAAGTTCCCTGTAGTAATGGCTTTGATGTGAACTCAGTGGTGCTTCAACAAGCACAGCCACAGCCCTTGGCCCCACTGAGTAAAACAGAGTCATAAGTGCTCAGTAATTCTTCTTTGTTTTCCTCATATTGTGGTGATTCAATCTGGTTTGATTTCAGTTAGAGTTGCAGATGGAAATGTATGATGGTCAGCTATGAAGCTGAACTCAGACCAGTCCACTGTGTATTATTATTCTGTTCCCAAGCCACTCTAAAGTACTTCCCACCCAAAACCAAAGGCAGTTTTTCATTTTGGTGTTCTAGGGAGAATGTACAATGTGTTGCAGGTGCAGTATTGAGGTACAACTTGTAGTTTACTCTAGAGGTGGATGGTCTTCACTGAGAAATGCATTTCAACAAAACAGAAGCATCAGCGTGGAATTGGCCCAGAATATTAACTTGCTTTTTACTCTTTCTTTCTCTTCATCTTCAAAATAGAAAATTTTCATAGGAAAATGTGCCTTTAAACACCAAGAGTCACAAAACCAGCCTAGATTCACAGACATGCCCAATCAATAAGCCCTTGTTTGTTAATATACCTTCTGCTAAATAGATAGGTTTGGAGGAAAATTTTGGAACAGAGAAAACTAAAAAAATAACCAACTAATAAGTTTGTCTGCCGTACCTGTAACACCTCTGCATGCTCTGTTTTCTCTTTCTTTTCACTGCTGTGGAACCTCCATGGTGTAGACACTGTAATTTCATGACAATCATAAATGTCATGTTAGGTGTTAACATAAAAAAATGATTAAAATGAGTGTCCCTGATTTTCACTTCTCACAAGCTTCCTTAGCTCTGCATGCTCTAAAAAACCCATGCAGTGCTGAATAGTATGGATTTATGAGCCTAAAGTTTTTCTGCCATTGTTGAAGGCCTTGGCTTCTGAATTTGTAAAGAATTTGAATGAATTGGTTCATCTCTGTCCTGAGGTTATGTTTTTGGGGATTTTTTAATTCTTGTTTAAGTCAATGTTAACAAAGGACTTCGTGATATATTTCATGAACCTGTTTTCAGAAAGCCAGAACCAGAAGGATTACCATGGGGAAAGATTCCTTCCTCTCCTCTCCCTCTCTGTCATGCTTTCATTTGCACATGCATGCACACAGATTCAAAAAAGAGACCAGATGTTGAGTGCATGGCATTCTCCTTCCTTCTTTGCTCACTGCTGCTTCTCTTTCCCTGTTCCTTGAGAGGAAATGGACAATCTTTCATGGGCACAGTTCACCTGTGAGTAATGAGGAAGCAGAGAGGCACTGACTTACTGGAGAAAGGCTGTGATATTGGTATATGCTTTTCTAGATTGTCCTTCTTGTTTCCCCTGACTCTTTCTTGCTCTCTTGCTTTTCTGGTGCTCTTTCCCTGGAGTGCATCTGTCACTTTAATTTTATCCTATCCAAGCACAAGCAGAGCACTTAAACTTCCTAGAATCTTCCTTTTTGACATGTCAGACAGCACTTCTGAGATACCAGAAAATGTGCAAGTTTTTAGTTCTTTCTTCGTACTCATGGCAATGTGTTTGTCAGAGGCCTTATGGAAAATATACCTCTCCAGAACAGAAAAATCTACCTCACCTTTGCCAAAATCCGCCCTGAGAAATAGAACCAGGGCCTGCTGGTACTGCTAGCAACAGGGAGGCCACCAGTTTGTGCAAGGGTGGATACTCAGATTGGCTGGAGATCACCACAAAGGGCAGACAATTTAATGCAAATCACACATGCTAGTTAGATTAGAATACTGATGAGCCCTAGTGAAAGGCCAACTGCATCTTCTTTTAGCAAAAATATTAAAATGCCCCAGTTTCTCCCCCTCCCCCTCCAGATTCTCCACAAGAATAAATTAAAACTTGGAGGTGTGGTTATTATCACAGAATAATTAGACCCCATGGGATTAGAGACACTCAACATTTGCTAATGCCCCTGGGTTGTGATTATCTAATAATGATGATGCCTCTGTCATTGCTTAATTATTCTTCCCCTTTTAAATGTTCCTTCTGCAGTCAGAGCCCGTAGAATGTGCTCATTTCAGCCAGAAACACCACTGCAAATTCCTGAGAGCAATGTCACATGGGCACCATGATTGACTTGCCCACTTCTCCCCACACCGTGTTTATAATCCTCATTTCATAAGCTCCAGCATTACTATATTTGAATCATTCCCCTTTTCCATAAGACATTTCATTTAGGAGAAAACTCTGTGGCCTCCATCTCTTCAAAACAACCACCTGGTGTTAGTACTACCTAAAGGTAACACACCTTAATCGATTGACCTCAAATATATAAGATCAGATCTGTGCAGCATCCTTCCTAACTCAGGTCAGTGGTCCAGACTCACATTTACACAAGAGTCTCCCACAGCTGGGTGCCATTCTCTGTTTAAGAGAGTACCACCACAAAACTAAGATAACATAAACCAAAGTTGGAAGCTTTGCACAGACTTTGTCCAACACAACAAAACTTAGTCCAGTATCTCTAGTCTTTCAGTCAGGCCAGCAGGTGTTCTTTGTGTTTAGATACAGTTTTCAAGACACAGTTCCAAACATCATTGGCTATTGCATCTAAAAGTTAGAAAGAAAGCAGAGAACGCAGCCTTAATCTGATTATCCTTAAATCCAGTGTTGTCTCTTAGCTTTATTGTCCCTCTTGAACTAAGCAACGGACAAAGGCATATTTTGTTTACCCAAGAGATTTTGTGTACTAAACAAAGATTTTAAATTCAGCTGAATAAAATTAGAGATTTCTACCTTTTAATTTTATATTCCTTTTTCTTTTGTCCTTATAAATTCTTATAATTTTTTTCTGTCGCTGACTGAGGAGCTGTTAGAAATATTTTTCTTTTTTTTTTTTAATGGCCTTTACTCTTTGTATGATTTCTTTATATCCTTCTTTTACATTCTTCTACTGTGATTTTATTTTCTGTTTCACATTGTCAGCTGGATCTAAGAGGTATCTACAACCTCAAGGAAAGATCCAAGGTCAGAATTTTTTTGTTAGATGTACATTGGGCCCTAGAAACCTCAGCCACACAGTGTAGTTGGGGCAGCCTAGAATCAAAACCAGAGATGGGACTTAAGTGGCATATTCAGTGTCAACTTCTGTTTCTCTAAACAGAAAGAACAGAAACTGGTTCTACTGTTCAGTTGTCAGAATGTCTTCATTCTTCAGCCTTTTTTCACTCCGCCTTAGTGTGAGCTGACTTTCTGCTTTTCTCCTACACTGCTCTAATTCCCACAGAATAATTGAGGTTGGAAGGTCAGTCAGGACATCTGTGGCTCAACTCCCTGCTCATGTGAGATCAGGTTGCTTAGGGCTTGATCCAAACAAGTCTTAAAAGCCTCCAAGGACATGGATGGAGCAATCTGGGTAATCTGTTCCAGTGCTTGACAATCCTCACAGTACAAATGTTTTTAATTATATCTGAGTGGAACCTCCCTTATTTCAATGTACTTTTCATCTTCCCTCCAAGTATTATTGCTCTAGCTAGTGGATGACCTCCTTTGAAGCGCTGGGAGGTTGCTTTAGGTTCACTTGGAGTGGTGTCTTCTCCAGCCTGAACAAGTCCAGCTCATTACAGGATGAGTGCTGGAGCCCCTGACCAACTTGCTGATCGGGGAAACC
Organism: Certhia americana; assembly: GCA_018697195.1. Classification (NCBI taxonomy): domain Eukaryota; kingdom Metazoa; phylum Chordata; class Aves; order Passeriformes; family Certhiidae; genus Certhia; species Certhia americana. The sequence continues at coordinate 4,183,627 of CM031879.1, forward strand.
TGGATCTCCTGGCTCCTCTTCCACAGTCCAGGATGCTGTTTGGTTTCTTTTCTGCCAGTGCAGGCTACTGACTCATGGTCACCTCCCACCAAGACCCTACAGGTCGATTTCAGCTTCTCCCCAGCCCACCCATCCCCTGCTGTGTCATTGAAAGGGATTTTTCCTCCCCAGGTGCAGGACTTTGCATCTATCCTTGTTAAATTTCATAAGGTTCGTGTTGGCCAGTTCTGCCCATCTGAATCCCTCTGAATGACAGCCATTTAGTCAGCACCAGTGTTAGATACCTTTTATCTGGCCCTTGGAGTCAGTGAGCTTAGGAAGGCAGCAGAAAATCAGAAATACACCCAAATTCTATTCAAGAAAGAGGATTCTGGACTTAGACAGCTGCCAGTACAGATCTGCCAGGAGTGACTCGAGGAAAAAAAAAAAAAGTTTTCTTTGCAACTTCTCATGCTTAGTCACAGAGATGCTGAACCTAAAATTTGTGGGCAATATTGATCCCTGGTGCACTACTACATCATCTTAACTGCAGCAAAAGAAGTACTTTGAACACTGAGTTATTTAAACTCTCTGTTAATTAAAACAATAAGAATAAAGTTGTGGTTCACAGGTGAATGGTGATAAGCAAGTGGCTGATATCAGACTAAACACTGAGTTTCCCATTGTGCCATGCCTTTGTAGTGACAGGCAATTGTGGAGGTGACCAAGGGCTGCCTAAAGGAAAGCTGTCAGCAGGGCTGACACAATTGCCATTGTGGATCTCTGTGTGGAAAGCCCCAGCACAGTTAAGCCAGTCTTGGAGCTGCCCCGAAGCCCTGCAGCACCAGAAATCTGATTTCTCCAGAAACATTATAGCTGCTCTTCACATGGATGGGCTTGGCAGGGTGTAGAGCAACTCTCCATGCCCACAAAGAGCTTAAGATGCCCTTGCATTTCTTTGTCCATTCTCTCTTCTAGTCCTGCCCTAAATCCAAAATAATGTTTCCAAAAAGAAACTTCACTTAAAATGTTTATAATGTACTTAGTATCTTACTCCAAGACTTGCAGTTTGTGTATCGTTTCCAGACAGGATGCCCATGTTGGAATAGCAGGAAGGGAACAGGATAAGGTGGAGAGGAATGGAGAAGTGCACAGTTTACACTGTCCATAAACAGTGCCAAGTTAGCACATATAGGAGGGAGTTTCCAAGAGATCCGGGGTTTCTTGTGGTATAGGACTTTGCTGAGAAGTCATTGGAATTTATTTATTTTTCACTTAGACATTTACCAAAAAAAAAAAAAAAAAAAAAGGCCTGACTACATCCCACAAACCATTTCTTTGCTAAAACATAGTGCACACGTGTGATTGGAATAGCTCCTTTCCTTCAGTGCAACACTCAGATGGAGGGTTATTTAATTCTTTGCCTTCAGCAGCCTTCCTGGACCCTGACCACCACTGTGACAGAAGGATTTCTGAAGGTGATCAGAGAAATGGAGCACCTCTCCTATGAGGAAAGGATGAGGGAGTTGGGGTTGCTCAGCCTGGAGAAAGCTCTAGGGAGACTTTATTGCAGCCTTTCAGTACTTAAAGTGGGCCTGCAAGAAAGATCAGGACAAACCTTTTAGCAGGGTCTGTAGAAATAGGACAAGGGGAAATGCTTTTAAACTAAAAGAGGGTAGATTTAGACTAGACACAAGGAAGAAAATTTTTATTATGAGAGTGGTGAGACACTGGCACAGGTTGCCCAGAGAGATGATGGATTCCCCATCCCTGGAAACAGTCACAGTGAGGTTGGATAGAGGTTTGAGCAACTTGTTCTAGTTGAAGATCACTCATTTCTCATCTTTAAAGGTGCCTTCGAACTTAAACCATTCTCTGATTTTATGATTCACTTTGTAAACTAGCCTGAGACATGAGAGGGGTGGGATTTGCCCAGGGCTGTACTACAAACAAGCATAGGTCTGTGGTTTCAGGACAGCAAGAAGCTCAACCAAAGGCACTTGCCTGTGCCTCCAAGATACAGCTTTCTAAGAGACAGGCAGCAACTGTGAAGAAGCAGAAAGTCTTGCAACAAAAATCACAGCAATTGCTTTATCCAGGGCAGCACAAGAAGTTTGAGGGAAAACTGGAAAAGGCACCAGTAGCCTCTGGTAGTTGAGATCATCTGCGTGCTCTTTAGGGCAATTTAGCCCAACCTGAAATAGAAATCTAAAGGTAGGGTGTCTGAATTGGAGGTCTTTAAATCTCAGAAACAGTGTAGTTTTGACTTGACTAGCTTAAACTCACAACAAGGCTGCCAAAGGTAGGGAAATTAATTCCATCCACAGTGTGTGTAGCAAAGCCAAAGAAATATTTACACATCATTGCCTTTCCTAGAGGCTGTTATCCTGAATCTAGTTTTCCAGCTGAGGCAAATCCAGATGATGTAAATCATTATGACTCTATTGTCATAAGCTAGCCAAAAGAATGGCCAAAAGTTTCTATGCTAATTCCTGTTGTTTTTCTAGGTTGGCATAGCTTTTAGGAACTGTGTTGAAGTGTTGAAGTGTTATTTAAATTAAAATTTAAAAGAGAAATGGCTTATTGCTAGTTTATATTTCTGTTAAAAAAGAAGAAAAAAAAAATAAAAAAAAACCACCCTGACCTAAAAGGTGTTATAACCATTTATAGGCAGAAGTGAATGTTTTGAGAACATTTGAAAATGCCAGCTCCTTCCAGCCTTAAAAATCTCCATGAGTGCAGCATTGCTAGTTAAAGACAAATATCTGTATTGTGTAGAGCAACCACTCCAAATAAAAATGTGTTCCCTATATCAAACAGAACTCTGACAAGGATATATTAACCAAAGGCCAAGTTTCTTGGCTTGAAGCTTAAAGTTGATAGTGAAAATTTCATCAGTTAAATAGAGGAAGCACAATAAGAGGAGGGGCAGGCACTGAGCGCTTCTCTGTGGTTACCAGTGACGGGACCAGAGGGAATGGCCTGAAGTTGGGTCAGGGAGGTTTAGGTGGGATAGCAGGAAAAGATTTTTCACTCAGAGGGTGGCTGGGCTCTGGAACAGACTCCTCTGGGAAGTGGTCACAGCACTAGCCTGACAGAGTTCAAGAAGTGTTTGGACAACACTCTTGGGCACATGGAGTGACTCTTGGGGTGTCCTGTGCAGGGTCAGGAGTTGGACTTGAGGATCCTTGTAGTTCCTTTCCAACTCAGCATATTCTGTGATTCTGAGAATGTTCTGGTGTGGAGGCTGGAGCGAGTCATGAATTATTTTTTTTTATTATTTTATTTTACTTTTTTATTATTATTTATTTGGTGTCAGAAGAACCTGGTAAAACTCAATTTATAAATTATGTAGGTAGCCAATCTATTTTTTGTCTTCTGGACAACTAAAAGACATAAATATAGAAAGTTTTCTGACAGTGAATTATTCTTCCTTTGCCATTACTCTGAGCATTTGTGGAGCCCGAGAGTTTTGCTGACACAAGAGAGTTATACAGGTTCCTCCAAAGAACTGCAGTCATTTGCTGTTACCACAAGGCATGTGATTTTTCTTCTTTCCCTTCAGTTTAATATATGTTACAATTTTTTTGTTGAAAGGATCTAGAAAATGGCAAAGGACAGAAGAATTATCTCTAGATGGATTTCATCTGGAAGCACACAAAGTAAAAACTTTCAGCTGGTCTAAGCCTTCTCACTTGTCTTGTAGGATCTTTTAACTTTTGTTTCATCTTCCTTTAGATTTCTGAGGGACAAGGTATGCCATTGCTCCATCTGTTTTTATACAGCATTTTGTTAGAAATTTTCACCTCTGTACTTTGGGCTTTTTATAGCTCCTTTATGGCAGTATTTTAGCTCATCACTGTCTTAATCTTTATTTCATATATACAGGTCTCAATCAATTAGTGTGGGGTCTCTCAGGAAGCCGCATGCAGATGTTGCTTGATCTCTCCAAGCACCCTAAAAAAAATGAGTTCCCTTCATTTTTATTCACCCCCTGTTCAATAAGATGGTGGAAAACACACGTGTTCAGTTTCTTTCTTCTCAAATAAATATTAAGCCAAAGAGGAAAGAGCATTGTCCCAATGCATCTGTGAGACAGATCACAGCTAAGCAGAAGAAATACCACAACAGCATAACACTCATTCCTGAGGTCCTTTAGAGCTTCAACCAGTACTGTACAGTGAGTATGTGCCAAGCCTTTATTCAGGCAAACTAGATAATCTGCATTGCAGCTTCAAGTGGGAGAGGCACGGAGGCACCTGCTCTTTATTTGCCTATGGAACAGAGAAACTTGATACCAAAAAAAGAAGAAAAAGAGATGTTGGCCCCAGATACTGACCATCCCTGGAGCATGTGTTTGAGTAGCCAGTAATAAAAGCCCCCATAATTCACTTTGGGCTGCATAAAAGGGAAGGTTTTAGCAGATTTTTTTTTGTCTTCTCCAACAGATGTGTTGACAATCCATAAGCATATGGCTCTCATTCACAGGAGCTATTTGCCCCCAGCTTTAATGTAATTTACAGGCAGTTTCCTAGTCTCCGTTTCTCTCATTTCTTAACTATATGTGTTTCCTCAAGAGAAAATGATAATAATCCTCTAAAACAGAAAATAGATGGAATTTAGTCCAGTCAAAATTAATCAGATCCTTCAGATTTGAGTTTTATATACTTCATTTAAATCATCTGCTAATTAACGTTGACAGAAACACAGACCAGTGTTGGTCACAGGGAATTCACTTTGGTTTTTTCCTCTCTTCTCTGTTGGTGCCCACATTATCTGAAAAAAAGTGGTGGATTTTACTTGTTTTTGTAATTACTTTTCTAATCAAAGACATTATTGGATTCTTATTGCTTTGTGGGGACAGATTGAATAATCAAAGCTGCTGCTGTTTGCAGTATATAAAATTATTCAAGTTAACATCACAGATGCTAAGAGACAAGGACTGCATAACAGCGTCTGGAAATCTCTCTTCCCCCACAGCAAGAATGTTCTTTGTACTTTGAGGCCCCAAGAGTGTGAAAACTTGTCTTCAGTGGGTCTTAATGTTGCAAAGGCAGGTTATTTGTAGGTTAGAGCTTCAAGGTTTACCCACAGAGTGAAAAAGTTGCCTCCTACTTTCCTTACTGGATCCTGTCAGCTCTAGAGACTTCACTTTCTTGAGGGTTCACTGAGTAATCTGATGTGTTTGACAGCCCAAAAAAGCATCAGATAAAAGTGGTCTTAACTATTTCATAGCTAGGTAATGAATAGGAGCGAAAAAAAAGCCTGGTTGCAGACATGATGTGCTTCCAGTACATCATCAACAAAACTCTGACTTTAAGTGTTCACTTTTCCTAAGATAATGCAACTTTAAAACAGAAATAAAAAAGGAAATCTTTATGACTGACACACAAAAGCTAGGCTCAGGAGAAGAGCTAAAAACTTAATTGCTTCTGGAGCTTTTATGAGTGTGATTCATATGGTATATCTTTATCTACCTGTGGGTTAAATGTTTAATCTACACTGGCCATTTAAGGCCCTTCTGTGAGACAGACAGGTATTTCTAGTTCACCCAACATATCCTAAATGATGACTCTTTATTACTTTCTTGTGACAAGAGTGAGTCTCTTTCTCTCCCTAAACACATAATTTAGATGGATTCATTTCACCCACCTTCATCATTTTTTTGACTGTAGCATCTGTAGCATCAAGGACAATTTTTCCACCTTTTCCCTTCTGGCAGAGCTTTGGGGGATACATACAATATCATAGAGGTGCATATGCATGACTGTCTATGTACAAAGGCCAGGATAAAAGCCTGCGATAAAGTTGATGGTAGTTTCATTTTGTATTTGCTTGGTCATTCTTTTTCTAATCTTCAGGTCTTTAAATGAAGTTCATACAGTGTCCTAGAGCATAGTGTCTTCACCTAGAACAATTAAACTTACTCTTAGAACATTTGGTGCCAGAACAGTAATCTGTTGTATGACAAAATTACTGAGTAATTCTTGCTCGTTTAATGATGGACTTTGAGGTGTGTGGCAAAATCCCAAAAGCCTGGTTAGCTGATCAACCTGGGTTGCTAGGTTGATTGACAAATTTTTGAGCAAATGTTAATCCCACACATATTGGTTTGGCATTATATTTGCAAATAATAGCACAGTACCGAATTTTGTGATGTAGTATTTGCAGTTCTAGACTCATCAACGCCTCCCATGAACAATCACACTGTTAATGTCTTGAACAAGATTGGTCTTGTTGGCCTCATTTTTTTTTCCTTCTCCTTGCAAGTATCCCTGTTCTGCTCCTGTGTGTGATTGTAAGCTGTTCTGTGATCAAATAAAATAAACAAACCTAATTGCCTTAATTTTGCTTTCCTTTTTTTTTTTCCTTTCAGTGGCTGCATCAACTGCTAATTCCACAGCTGGTGCGGCCATGAATTCTTTGACTTCTCTGGGTACTCTCCAAGGACTGGCTGGAGCCACTGTTGGACTGAATAATATTAATGCACTAGCAGGTACCGTAAACAGTGAGTATTTATTGCTGTGGTGGACAGCCTTCCCCAATAATCATGACACAAAAACTATCAATTCTTAAGTGATAATATGATTTTTAATCTCTACACCAAATAAGGGAGTCACTTGATTCCATACTACTACTACCTATGTAGTTCTGTGGAGTCTCAGTTTCATACAGTTTGTTCTGCAAAGTGAATTTCCTTGTCCCTGCATAAAGGCTCCTCTTCTTGCAGGAAGGTAAAAGAATTGTCACTGGGGATTTGGGTTGCCTCAGTTATAAGAGAGGCTCCTTTTTCACTGAGGGAGTCTGACAACAGGTGTATCATCCCAATGTACAAAGCCTCACTCAGAAATGTAGTGTTAAGAAAGATGTTTGCCACGGAGGCAGTCCTTCAAAACGTCTGTAAGAATTATCTAATTGACTTTAGAGCAACATACTTTAAAAATGAAGGCAAGTCTTTGGCTTTTAATTGGCAAGTATAGGAGTATGCAGTCAGTCACCTGATGCCAGGTGATGCCAGAGCACACACGCCTATCCTACAACATCTTAACAAACCCTGGCATCTCCAGCTAAGTACATGCCAGTAGTTGTTAATAGCTGTAGAATATTCTTCTCTGTTCTTAGCCTTGCTCAAGATTTTCTTGAAGAAGGATTTTTTTATTATTATTATTGTTTCTGCCATGATGACTTCACCTTTGTCTGTAATGGAAGAGATTTGCCCAGCTGCATTTTCCCCCCTCCCTCTTTTTTTTTTTTCTTTAGCTGCTGTTGCTCCTTGCATTTCCTTTTGCAATGCAAGGAATCTATTTGGTCATTGCCAGTCCATGACCCATCATAATGTACTCTCAGGAATGGATGTCCTCCTCAGTATCTCTTGCTCACTCTGATTCTCTGCATGATGTCCTTTCTGTCACTGTTACTTGGCTGCTCACCCAATCTTTTTGTTCTGTGATCTCTGGTTGGTATTGTTGGGAGCTGGGAAGGAAGGGGGCTTATGGATGTCCATGTAGCAATGTTGAATGGTTGCATGGGGTGTCGTGTAAAACAGGACTTGCTTCTGGCAAGGACGTGTGCATTTCACAGAATACAACCTCTTTGTAAATACAACTCAAGGACAACTCAAGAAAAATGAGTATTAGGTCCCAAAATGGCAGATGTTAGTTTCCTGTCCTCTTATTCCATTAGTGTCAAAGCAAGCCACTGGAAATGGCATGCACAGAAAGCTAACTTACCTCCTCTCTTCTCGTGAGCTCTTGTAGTAAGAGATCTACCCTGTCACGAGTAAGAAACCATTAAATATCCTTTCTGATTAACAGTCATTGTGCTTCACTTGGTGTATTAAAAAATCACAACAGCAAATTAAATAAAAAATCAAGAGCAAAATATGACATCCCACTCCTTCCCCTCCTCTAGTACTAAGAACCCAGGCACACTGGAGCACTCCAACATAATGTATCCTGTTATCAAAACCAAGCAAGAGTGAATCCTGTGAGCTCATTGTGTGGGAACCCTTCTGTTGCACTCCTTTTAGCACTCCTTGCTAGGCTGCAAGAAAAGAGTTTACATTTTTTCAGCAAGTATTTTGAGGTGATGTGTGTGCAAACTTATCTGCATGTGTCATTTGAAAGTATTAATTATGTATTCACAACCTGGTACCAAGTTTCAGGTTGCTTTAAGTCACCATTGCTTCACTTGTATTGACAGTGACTGCAGTCCCAAATCTTCCTCATGGATGTTTTTATGGATATGTGTATAGTGCTTACAAAATGTATGTGGGTATGTCTGTCTATGTACATGCATACATGAGAGAAAGCTAAAGAGGGGAAACAGCTTCCCCATGACCCAGCTCAGCATTAGGGCACTGTTTCCCTTAAAAGGGAATTTGATTATCACTTTCTGATACTCGTGATGCAGATGATAGTGAAGCATTGCTCAAATTAAAATAATCTCCCCTGTCTATTTTAATGACAGTTTGGGGCTTTTCCTGATGACCATGTCTGACTCAGTCATTCACACTCAAACCCACCTGGGAGATTGCCTTTGGGAAACCTCATGTTTATAAATCTGATGTTCTACACTAACATGGCTTATACCATGGTCATAAGCAGGCCCATAAGAAATATTCCCTGGCCATGGACATTCCTGAAGTGACTGTGCAGCAAATTGGGAATTGAGTGACATGCTTCCAGCTGGGGAGTTAGAAAATCCAAAGCACAAGTCAAGCAGAGCTTAACCAAAAAGTTAATCAGAAGGTAGATTGGGCTTGGGCATTGATTTATATAGAGGTTTGAAGAGATGCTCTTCTGCCTGCCTGAATGTGAGAATCACATGGAGAATGTCTTCCACGCTGAGGTCACAAGAACACTTTTATCTGTTTTCTCAGTCCTCTCTGGGTCTCTGAAAAGAAGCTGTGCTATGGAGGCTGATAGTGCTGTCATTGTAGAGAGAAGCATTTTAAAAAGATGTCTTTAAATAAAGTGGAGTATGGTAAGTTTAAGTGTCTCCAAGGTTTTGACAGCAGTTGTACCTAAGTGTGGGGATTCATTCTTCCCTCAGTTATTCTTGAAACACCTAAAACTTTAAATGGCAAAAGATTAGACTGTCTGCTTTGAGCATGTAAATTTCAGAATTCCACGTAACAAAAAGAATTACGAATTATAAGGAAAAATTTCTAAAGAGGGAGAAAGTGATTCTTTGCAATTAAGAAAGAAGACCGTACTTTCAGGATACTGGACAGCTATGGCACAGTATTTGTGTGTGACCCCAGGGCAGTCACTTAGCCTTTTTGCCCCCTTATTTACATCTGTAAAACAGAGATAAAACTATTCATGACAGATTTGAAGGTGCTTGAAAAGCACTTTAAGCGACCTTTGGACTTGCCAAGCTTTGTTGCTTTTGTATTATGTAGAGAAACTCAGAGAAGTAGAAGGCCACAGATGAGAGGCTCCAAAAGGTTATTTCACAGAAGGGAGGAAGGGAACAGAGTTCAGTATGTGACTGAGGTGCATTGGTAGAAACAATAAAGAGATGGCAGAGATGTTTAACAGCAGCTGGGCTTTGCAGATTTCATAAAAATGTACGAACAGAAGTGTTGGGTGCTTTCTGCAGCTCTGTTTTGCTCAGGAGGGAGGTGTATGCCACACGTGGGCAGTGGCAGCAGTAGCTGTGCCCTTCCCAGGAGCAGTGCCGTGGGCAGGGGTGTCTGGATGATGTCTGAGTGGGAAAGTGCTACTGATTCCAGGGGAAAGGAGGGGGAGGATGCTGCCCACTGCAACACAAAGCATGTTTATCTAATAGGCCAATGACTCACGGAAGATAACATGGTATCCAAATGCTACCTCTGTTATCAAGTTATTTCAACACTAATAAAAAGGAGATACAAGCTGCTTTATCAGGAACCTTTACTTTAACCAGTCCAGTGTGTACACCCATGCAAACAGTGACACAAACCTAAGTACAAAACATCAGAGCAGACTACAGTCAGCCTCAGGATCAAATTACTATTAGTAGTAATATTTAATATATTGTATATCATACATTATACACAATTTATTATAAAAATTATTATTGATATTGTTTTCATTATTATTGTTACAATATTTTGAATGACACTCTATCACTCCCCCCCTCAACTGGGCACGGGAGAGAAAATACAACAAAAGGTTTATAAGTTGAAATAAGGGCAGGGAGAGTCTACCAACTACCATCACAGGCAGAACACTCCTGACTTGGGGAAATTAATTTCATTTATTACTAATTAAATCAGAGTAGAATAACGAAAAATTAAACCAAATCTTAAAAACACCTTCTCCCCACTCCTACCTTCCTCCCAGGCTTAACTTTAGTTCTGAATTCTCCACCTACTGTCTCCAGTGGTGCAGGAGGACAGGGAATGGGGGTTGCAGTCAGTTCATCATGCACTGTTCCTGCAGCTTCCTCCTCCTCAGGGCTGGACTCCTCACAAGGCTCCTCTGCTCCAGCATAGGGTGCCTCCCACAGGAGAGAGTTCTTCACCTGCTCCTTCAATGTGGGTCCCTGTCCACAGGCTGCAGCACTCCACAAACTGCTCCAGTGTGGGTCTGTCCCATGGCAGGACAGGTTCCCTTCAGGAACAGGCTGCTCTAGAGCAGGTCCCCCACGGGGGTCACAAGTATTAACAGCAAACCTACTCCAGTGCAATCCTCTCTCCACAGCTCCTGCCAGGAGCACTGCCTTCCCACAGGGTCACAGCCTTCTTTGGGCACCCACCTGCTCTGGTGTGGGCTCCTCCATGGGCTGCAGGTGGATCTCTGCTCCCCCATGGACCCCAATGTGCTGCAGGGCACAGCTGCCTCACCGTGCACCAGGGGCTGCAGGGGAATCTCAGCTCCAGTGCCTGGAGCAGCTCCTGCCCCTCCTTCTCCACCAACCCTGAAAAGCTGTTTCTCTCACACATTCTCACTCCTCTCTTCTCTAGCTGCAGTTATCATTGCACAGGGATTTTTTTCCCTTCTTTACCCTGTTACCTCAGAGGTGCTGCCACTGTCACTGATGGGCTCCACCTTGACCAGTGGCGGGTCCCTCTTGGAGCCATCTGGCATTGGCTCTGTAGGACATAGGAGAGGCTTCCAGCAGCTTCTCAGAGAAATCACTTCTTTATACCACCACCACCACCACCACCACCACCACCACCTAAACCCAAAATGGTTTTATAACTGGAACCATTATACAAGAAATACCCAGGTTTGTTGAGCTCTGACAGGGATTTTTGTTCAAAGCAGTGGCAGCCAGTACCTCCCATCAGGGTACAGCAATGCTCTGAAGTGGGGTGGAGGGGAAAGAGAAGCCTTACTTTCAAAGTGAGACATTTTATTAAGGAAAGGCTAAGAATATCACATCTCTGTCAAGTGTTTAGTCACACAAATTATAGTAAGATCAAAAGGTATAATTTATGCAGTACAATTCTCTTAATTGGCACATACTCTGGTGGAGCCAAAAAGGTGCCACTTGAGCAATTGTCCTGGTTATTGGAGACTCATAGGAATATGCTTTTCAAATCTACATAAGAGGCAGAAGGATACTGGGGTCAGCATCTTTATCCTCCTCTGTCAGTGCTGGATAATTCCCTGTAGTATTCTTCCTGTATCTAAATTACACATGTAATAAGGTTCCTGCCATCTTCCTTGAAGATTGTTTCCCACTCTAATAGATTTAATTATTAATTTACTATAAAGTGTCCTCTGCTTAATTTCCCCACTTTTCCCCAATTTACATACCAACCCTTATTATTGCTCTGAAATTAAGCTCTTTCCTTCTCTTTACTGTTCCTTGCTTTGGGGTCTTAATATGACAGCACCAGTCACATCTTTAGCCACCATTTTACCAATCAAAACATTACACAATGTCTAAGAAATTACTGCTGGTGACTCTGGGTGCCCCCCTCCCACCCCCCCACCCCCACCCCCCGATTTTTCTATCCTATTTTTTGATCCTCTGTACCACTATGTTAACCCCTTTAAGTTGTTTGTGAGATGCTCACCTAGAAACTGGGGTAGCTAATTGGGTGGAAAACATGCCCTGACTCTCAGTCCTGATGGACTCTCAGTGCTCAGGTTGACACAGGTTGGGTGTGTGGAAGATGAGCAGGGCTCTGAACCCTACCATGCTTTCAGCTTCCAACAGCAAATTCACCTTTTCTGGAATTTCTGAAAGACATGCTAGCACTATTAACTTCAACATAACTCATTTAGGAGCCATGCTGAGCAACAGAAGCAAAGGAGGGAAGCTGTAGCTCAGGAGTTTGTCCACCATCAAATCAGAGTAGTACAACTCCTTATGCAGCCTACACTGTTTGCACGGATGAGGGGTGTCATTTTCTGCACAGTTAGCAATCCCATCTGAAATTTCCTCTTTAGCAGTCATCCCAGTTAAATTACTCTGTTACTTATCAGGATGTAGAATTGCTGTAAGTTTTAAAAAAGGGACTCTGCTTCCTTTGTGAAAAAAAACATTGTTAGAAATAAATGCTTTTGTTTCTTCATGAAAGATGCCTAGTCTGGATGAAGTATTTTTAGTCTCTCTGGGTGTGCTGCTGTTCATCTCTTGTGGAGTGACTGGAGTAACTTGAGAAGGAGGGTAGAAGCAAAGAGCATCACAGTCTATCCTTCTACCACAAGCCTAATGGACAAAACCTCTAATTGTACAGAGGGTTATAATAGAACCATTGGGTAGAAAAAGACCTGTTTTAAAATGCAGTTAATCAGGGTTCTCTGCTTACTCTGCATCAGCAAAACACTTTCGATAGGGTGTTGTCATGGCCTGTTGCTGAAGACCCTGGTAAGAGAGGGTGGGTTTCCTCACAGACTGCTTTTCCCAGTGGCCATCTCACAAGGACGCAGGTCAAACAGGTCCCACACTGCCAGCCTCAGACACCCACAGCAGAAGCACAAGGTGTCAAGGAGGATGAGCAGAGAGGCTCTCAGGAGCATGGAGCTGTAGTACTTGCCAGTAGCAGGCTGCATGCGAGTCCATTTGACTGTGCAACCCTTGTGCTGAAGTGATCCTGATGCCAAAGTTGTGTTTCTTTGTCCTCAGTCCCATTTGGTGAAGTGCCGAGCTGCATGCACTGCTGTCGTTGTCAGTGTCGTATAAATACCAACGACTTTCGGAAAGCACTAATGAACAAGTGCAATTTCTTTTCTCTATTGTTGGGTTTTTTGTAAAGTTGCTCAAATGCTCTCAGGTATGGCGGCCCTGAACGGAGGACTCGGCGCAACAGGCCTGACGAACGGCACGGCCGGCACGATGGACGCGCTCACCCAGGCCTACTCAGGAATCCAGCAGTACGCGGCCGCCGCGCTGCCCACCCTCTACAGCCAGAGCCTGCTGCAGCAGCAGAGCGCCGCGGGCAGCCAGAAGGAAGGTAAGTGCCCACGCCAGCAATCCCAGCCCAAGCGGTGCCATGCGTCTCTTTCCTCATGGAGGCTTCATGGAAGGATGCGGGGCAGTCTAATCTGTGCTTTCTTCTTCCTCCAGTTTTCTCCTGCTTAGCACTGTCACCTTCTTTAACCTCTGTTGTGTTTCACTTTTCAGCCATCTGTCCTTCGAGTTATACTTTGCCACCCGTCCCTTTCTTATATAAAAGCATTTACCAACTGCCATATTAAAAAGGCGCCGCTAACAAAAATCATCCCTCTGTGGATGCAATTTTTTCTTCTGGTTTCCATTTTCTGTCCTAGTGGAGTTAAACTGATTAAGGTTTTGAGCTAATGACAAGATCCGTTTTCACTTTGAGTGGTTCTTTGCTTAATTGTGGGTCTTGTGAGGAAGCAGCTAAGTGAATGATTGCCCCCCTCTCCCCACACCAACAGCAAATAAACCTCAGGAAGCTATTGCTAAGAATAAATGAATACTAATTACAAGGTGTTTAGGAAAATGAGGCTACCCTTTTCCCCTCTTCCGTTCCCCTTCATATTTCACAGGCGTTTTGAGGGGGGTTGTTTCTGTTTTCATTGCCTTCTCCTGTCCTAATTTCCAGCTAATTCTACAAAGACAGGAAAATACTGCATGCTTTCTAAGACTGTATCTATGTTGTCACTACTGCTCTTGCCAAGGATAAGCTTTGGAAATAAACCTAGTATAATATCCTCAGGAGAAATCTTTTTTATCCTCTTTTGAAATAGTATCTTGTACTGTGTACGGGATGTGTTTCCTAGGAAGACAAATTGGCATTTCCCCAGCTGGTTATTGTATAGGGACACTGGAGTTAAAATGTATATTTTCTCTGAAGTCTTTCCTTCATTTGCTGCTAAAAGCTTGAATTATTTAAAATGAAAGGGGATTTTTTAAAATCTTTTTTTCTTTTTATTTTTCTTTGTTTTCTGCATTTATTTTTCACTGCAGGCCCTTTGGTTAGTGGCAATAGACTATTTGACACCAGAAAAAAAATTTTTATTTGGTGTCATTGCAAGATACAAAATAAAAAACAGCTTGATTTTTTTTCTAACGATTTTAATTTTTTTCTGTTCAGAAACATTCAAACCAACTTTAGGCTTATTTTTTATTTTTTATGAACTGCCAGCATCCTTTTTCAAACACAGTATTTTTGTTATATATCTTGTATCTGTAAGTAGTTGGTAAAGTTCAAGTGAGTGAATTCCACTACTGAATACTGACAACAATGTTTTGTCTCTTACCATGGTTTCTGATGGAATTGTGAAGAGTCTGGAGTGGTTGAGGATAAACAAGCAACAGAGAAAAATGCTATAGAAATATTAAATGCTGAAGCACAGTGAACTGCCTCGTGCATATGCTCTTATTTATTATTCAATAACTTTTTTTCCCTACTATTTTAAAGACTATTATTTGCTGGGAATGATGGTTGTTACAAGAAGAAAAAAGTTCCAAGTGATAAGTTTTTTTCATCTTTTTTTTCCCACCTCCCAAGATTTTTTTTTAATTTATCTAATTCATTTATCTCCTCCTTTTGGAAAAACTTTGCTACCTTTTCCTTCAGGCTGAGAGAAAGCAGCCAGTCTGATTCTGTGTGGGAGAGGTGAGGCTCCATGACTCTGTTGCAGAAGGAACTCTAAATCTGATGAGTGTTTTCCTCTTCCTCTGCAGAAAACCAAGGACATCACATGTGAGGCACATTTAGGTTCCATTAAGCAAGGGAATATGTAACCAGGCTATTCTAGGTGTGTTTTTAGCAGAAATGCTTGTTCCCTTTGTGTACCACTTATGCTGCTGGAGCCTGCATGGGGAGGCCACATCTGGCTCCATCACATCTCACACTCTTCCTGGCATCCATTGCTTGTTTCCAGTGTATTACTATTGAGCTAGGGGAAAAAAAATAACCTCTCAGTGCAAGGATGAATGTTTTAACCTACCCCTTTAATAACACGTATCTCAAATCTTGTCTGTAAGAAAAATATTCAAAGCACCTTTGAGTTTACATCTTTCTTTGCAAACAGAACTAAGTTTAAAGCCACTTAATTGCAACCCAATGATTTAATTTTGAACTTCTTTAAAAGACTTGCTTTACAAAGCTTCTTCCAGGAGACAGAGTTTTCTACGGGGGATTTATATTAAGAAAAAAAAAAAAAAAAAAGCTCATTTTGAAATGAGTCAGTACAAATTTAATTCTGAATGCCTTTTTCCCACTGACTTCACTGACTTTTAAGTCACAAGGTGTGCTTCTTCTTACTATTTTTATTCTGATCTGCACCATTTTCTTGCCCTTTGAGTTTAAATCTGTGGTACTCAAATCTGAGCTCACCTCCTTTCATTTTCGTAAGTTCCTGCAACTGGAATTAAACTGACAAACCCGTGCAGGTGTTAGAAGCAGCAGAGGACTCCTTGTGCAGTTCTTGGGGTATTTTGAGAGCAAATACATTCTGTACCTGTTTTCCTAACCTTAATTATAGTTAAAGACACTCATGTAAATTGAGGAAAGAGAATGAATTTAACTACTTCTGTGGTAGAGTTATGAAATAAACACTTTTCAAAGTAAACACTTTTCAAGATGGGATGCTCTAAAGAGCTGCATTTCAGCTGTGCTCCTTTGATGATCCACTTGCTTTTGTTCCTTCAGAGTTGGAAAGTGAAATGCTTTCTGACCATCAGCTTCAGTAAGTATTATGGAAAAACAGATTAAATGTAGCATTTCTAATAACTGTTTTCATACTTACTTTTTTTTTATTTATTTATTTATTTTATTTTTTTTATTTTTTTTATTTTTCTAAAGGTCCAGAAGGGGCAAACCTCTTTATTTACCACCTCCCCCAGGAGTTTGGAGACCAGGACATTCTGCAGATGTTCATGCCTTTTGGAAATGTTATCTCTGCTAAAGTCTTCATTGACAAACAGACCAATTTGAGCAAGTGCTTTGGTATGTCAAATTTAATAAATCAAATAGTAAAAGCCACATGTATTGTACTGAAAAGGGGCCAGGAAAGAAAATTAACATCAATGTGAGAAATGTCATACTGGAAAATCATTCCAAAAATAATGGACTGTTAATCCTTAAATGAGCAGTAAGATGCACAGACAAACTACTTCTAAGTAAAAATTGCATATGAAAAAAAACCCAATAATAATCTTCCAGTCTGACATCTTGCATGAATGTGTCAAGTACATGAAACTAATTACACCCTATGTGGGGAAATGTCATTTAATATACTATTACATTGCCTTATTATGGATACCTAATTATTCTCTATTGTATAGCTGAGCCACTTAAAAAAGCTCTATGTTTAACCCATTACTTCTACATTACAGGACTTTTTTTCATCTGAATTAAGTACAAGATTTTGCAATTAGTGACTGAACGGTGTGTACATGCAGTTCAGAATATTTTTCAGACAATTGATGTCTAGATATGCAGCTCCAGCTGTTGTGGATGGGTTCCAGTGTGTTGTGGAAGGTGGCATCTCCCTTACCTTAGGGCAGGGATGAAGAGAGTCTCACAAGATTGCTGTCAAGTTTCCCAGAGAATACTTTGAGCTGTCAGAAAATTAGATCACAGCAGAGGAGGAGATGATGTGTTGGTATAAAAAAAGTTTTAGGGTTGATTAAGAGTGCTGATGTCTTTGGAATAGCAGAGGTGCACCAATTCAGTGCTTTGATGGAGTGGAGCAGAGAATGTAAGGGAGTGGTAAACTTTTGGAGTGTTGGTCTAATAATTATGGTCTTATACAACATGCAGGGAGGATTTAGGAAGAGGAAGGAATCTCTTAAATTTGAGTTTTACATGCGTTGACATAAAATAGAGGAATTTCCTAAAAAGTAGCAATTCTTTCCCAGAGTAAAGAAATGCAACTATATATATCTGACAAAAGAGGATTGGATAGTACACTTGGAAAGTTGGTTCAGTTCACAGAGTGTGACATTCTTTCTGCATTTTCCCACAGTCTTTCAGTTCATTTTGGAAGCATTCACCTCTTTAGGCTTTACAAAAAATTATTCATATCTAGACCAGTACAGGCCAGCCTGTTTCTGCAATGGGTTAAAGCAGTCCCTGAGGCTCTTGCAAATTTGAAAAGTGGAATTGAAATGGACTCCCCATTGATCTGGAGCCAGTTCTGTTAGAGTGTTGGGGTTGCAAAATCGTTGTTGAGGTCTCCAGGAATGTTGATGAAATGTCAAATCAAGCTACGTTAATCGAAACGCAGCAATTGTGGTGACTGCAGAAAGAATGTAAATTAGTTTGGGCAGGTGGCTCAATTCATCAGATTGTTCCCCACACTTGCTTTTTGTGCATTTTCTTTTACTCTTTGATTACCTTCTTACACATTTGCCTGGGTTTGTGGGACACAATTGCCTAACTTAAAGTGATGCACCAAAGTTATCTTCTTTAAGGGAAAATGGAGGTGTCAACACCCAACAGATAGAGGAATCCTTTGTCTTTTTGATTTTAGGAAGTAGGAAGCTTTCACTGAAGCTTTCTCAGTCATCCTTCCCAGATACTCTGTCACCAGGGAGAGAGCTTTTAAAAAAAAGTAGAAGTGACAGATGAAGCTGAGTTTTCTGATTCAGTGGGTGACTGCTTGGTGATGCTGCAAATCACAGGCAAAGCCAGAATTAGTCCTGCTAGCTTAATGTACTGGCATAGTCTGCATGCACCTCCTCAGCTTTATTAGCAAGAATTGTCTATTTGTTTTTTGGTCCTATATTTGTGTTTCAAAAAGCTTGGGGGTTTTTTTTCTGTCCTCCCATCCAAAAATGACGACAATAGTGCTGCTGAAAAACACATTTCTCTGCTAAATCATTAATGGTCACTGTGCTTGGTATAGTTTGGGTTTGGGTTTTTTATTTTTTGATTTGGTTTGGTATTTTTGTCCCTAATAATAGTAACTGTAATTGTAATAGTTTGCACATGCTTAGGGCTTCCTACGCTAGAGTTTCCAATCTCCTGCTTAAAGGAGGAAGAAGTCAAATTGCAGATGAGAACAGGTTGACCATCCAAAAGGTCTAAAGTCTGTCCACTGGCAGAAATGGGAAGGGAAGGTTCATTCCAAGTTAGTGATAGACAGTGATGAATCTTTATGTAAAACTGCTTTGCAAAATGAAAAATTCCTTTTCTTTGCAGAAAAAGGACTTTGGCATATTTTCTTTTCTTGTCCAACCCAAAATGAATGCTCAAAAGATTAAACGGTGATGAGGATGACATGACAGTGTGTTTACACCTGGAAGTGCTCTTCCATGAGTTCTCACAGGCTCCGTGGGCTTTAGTTGACTCAGCAAACAAAGGGTTTTACTCTTCAAGCTTATTTCTTGCCTTTCATAAACCTTAGAATAAGAAAATGAGATATATAAGTAAGGCAGAGGAGGGGGCCCTAGTTACATCAATGTAGAAATGCAGTTGGCCTTATAGCAAAATTGTTACTTGAATGATGACAATTATTTATCCCGATTATAGAGATACCCAAAGATCTAAAACAAAAATCAGAGATGTCATGACAGGGTCTTTGAGAATTAAAAAGAAACATCATTCCGACTTTATGTAAGCTTTGGTTTAAAATTCAGACAAAAAATGATGAATGGGTGCAATCAGAAGGATACAAATAAAGGGAAGGAATTCCAGATTCCTCAGTAAGCTTTATAAATGACAGTCCTCAATAAGGAAGAAGATGAGAGTGTAACAAGCTAATGCAGGTATTGCATTCTGTGTAAAGAGACAAATTGTGAATCAGAATAACAATTGAATGACAGGGGCTGATGTCAGCAGTGTGTTTCCTTCTCTTCATTCACCACCCACAGATGCCAAGTGACTAGTTTAGATCACTTGCTTACTTTCCAGGTGGATAAAACTAGGTACAAAGGAAAGGAACTACAGTGATGATAAGTTCATAGCACTAATATGCCCTTAAAAGAACAAAGTGAAGGTCAGGAAAGCTGTAGAGGGAAATGCTGAATTGTCAGGGTAGGTAGGAGTCGTTACACCTCAGTTGTGGAGAATCTGCCTGGACAGTGCTACAGCTGCTTCCCTCCCTTTTCTATCCCTGAGGCAATCCTAGAGCCCATAGAAGGTGACACAGGACATAGAGCAAAGATAATGATTGGAGTCATGTGAACAGATATGGTGTCCTAGAATCAAACAGGGGAAAGGAAGAAAGAAAGAGAGTGATGAAGCTCCTCAGGATTTGGCAATAAATTTAAGAGGGAATGATCTCAGGGAGAAAGTGAAGAAGTGGCAAGAGTTAATAAAACCAAGGAAGGTATGGAGGAACATTTATTATCCCTTAAGGGGGTAACAAATAACCAACCACAGGACAATATGGGATAGAGCATATTGGCTTTGGCCAGGAGAAGGTCTGCAGAAATTTAAATGAGAGGTGGTTTTGAGTGGAGGGAACAGAAGTTAGCCTAAGTTGTCAGAAAAGAGTCTTAACTTGAATAGTTTGGTGAAGCTGATTTAAGGTGAAGCCATAGGGATGATCTATGAAGGAGAACAGCTGGACAAGGATACCTTGATAAAGGGGGAGGATTTTACGCAGTGGGAAAAGTGCAATAACACTCTGACTCTGCAATTGGAAGAGGGCAGCCATAAAAATCTGCAAGAGCCATAAAAGGACAGGTTAAAGTAATACTAAAAAGAGGTTAAGAACCCAAGTACACAGACACTAAGCACAAACAAATAAAGCTGGTTGGTGAAAGAAAGGCACTGAGAAGCCTGTGTGTTAGGACTGAAGACGAAGTGTGTGGCATCCACACTTTAAGAGAGTGAAGGGATATATGTTAAGGCAAATTCAAGTGGAAAGAAGAGGGAACATTTCAAAGCATATGCATAACAGCAGGCTGAGTACAGTAATAATTAGCCCGAGCTGAGGCAGAGCAGCAGTTAGGCGAGCTTTGCAATTACAAGTGGGAGGCCCAGATATGAAAATTAACTTTGAGCTTCCAGAATCAGGGAGATTTGAATATATTATGAACAGAACATTTTCAGTCTCCCAGGGAAAAGAAATCTGAGCCAGGCCAGCCATTCTGAATTACCCAGGCAAGCATTATCCTCCTAGTTAGTGCTCACACGCAAGGAGCAGATCTTGGAGTTCTCATCAAACCCTACCATTGTCTTTATGAAGCTGCTTAATTTTGATGTTTGCATAGTCCTTTGGGCACCAAGGGACTGAATTAATTAACATTAAGGTACCCTGAGATCTTGAACTGGAAGGAGCTGTAAAATTACAAAATATTAATATTGCAACTGTCCTAGGCCAAGCCCAAGGAGATGAATGTTCCCTAGCACACATG